>PVIR01011095.1:0-48115 GCA_004026965.1 Petromus typicus | reverse complement strand
TGAGCCACCTCGGGGGCGAGCCGTAAAGATGCGATTTCTAACAAGCGCTGAGGCTTATTGGCTGATTCCTGAGCTCTCGGAGGCCGAGGTCAGCTTCCGCGCCTGACTGCTTTCACTTCTGATATTGATGAGACAATAGACAGAGTTTTAAATGATATGCTTCTCAGTCTTTTCCTTTTCCGACAAAACAGGGAATAAGGGAAGACTGCTTTTTGGTTTTCATCAAAACAGCTTCCTTTTCTGTCTCCAGTTCTGACAGAATATGTTTCCGCGTGTGTCTGCCTTAATTTGATGAATCGATGTTATTAAGTCCTCAAGTCACAATAGTATCAAACACAAGATTTTTTGTTTGGTTGATTGATTGATAAAGACAGGGTCGAATGGTTTTTTTTTTTTTTTTTTTTTTAGGTTTTTTGAGACAGGGTCTCGCTTTGTAGTTCAGGCTGGCCCTCAGCTCAGCCTCAAACTCACATCACAATCCTCCTGCCTCTGCCTCCCGAGTGCGGGGATCACAGGCGTGAGCCACCACGCCTGGCACTGTGGTATGTGGTACTGGTTGCTGCTGGATGTGGGTCTCCACACCCAGTATTGTTATGTGGTTACCGGGGAATCGAACCCAGGTCCTTGCGCTTGCAAGACAGGCGCCGGAACCACTGAGCTAACTTCCCGGCCCTCGAATGGTATTTTAAAGATATTATTTTTTAAAAAAAATCAAGATATCTCAGAATATGTTGCTATTAGAATCTAAAAAAAAGAAAAGAAAACCTAATAGGATTCCTTATGAAGCGCTTACCACAGGCACACAATCGCCTTGCAAGATGGGGTATGCTTTTCAATTAAATTTTATTTTCAGAAAAAATATTGTTGATTTAAAATATTTGTTCTTTTCTTTTCAATAACACCATAGAAAAACTATTTTAACAAGTATATTCAAGGACAAACGAAGTGATTTAACCCAAGGGACTGCGGAAGGATTGATTCTTAACAGTGAATTTAGTCTTCATTCTAGGTTTTTACGTCTTCAGGAACCGAATGACTGAAGTTATATTTAAGATTGTAAATCTGAGGCTATGGAAGAAAAGCAGGAGAATTGACCACAGGTAGCCTGGGTTTCTTTACAAGGGAGCCAGTGTTCAGTTTTCAATGTCATGATTTTTCAAGATTTGTACAGATCTTAGAAGATACGCACACAAGCTGGACCTCTCTGCCATATTGTCTGAGAAATACATTTGGAGTTAAAGTAGGAAGGGAAGATGTACGAGGCCAACTGTTAGCCCATGTTTTTCTCTATTTCAGCCTCCATTTCCCTTCAACAAGACAAAAGGTACGACGTGTATGAAACCCTACCCCCTCATACAAAGCTAAGAGAACAAAATAAAATCACTTTAGCTGCATCTGATGGAAGAGGGTGGCTGCCTCTCCCCGCTGAATTCCCTGCTGAATTCCCTGCCAGATTCCCTGCCATGTTCCTTCTCAGAGGACCCAGCTAGTTTGTGAGTGAGTGGATGAATAATCCACACCTTCAGAGAAGAGCTAAATGACTAAATAGTTGTCACTGGATTTCCTAGTCATCTTTTTACTTCCGGTTCCAAATGGGTAAATGTTCTTTCTTGGATTGTTTCCTTGGCAAAGTCTTGAAGAAAATCTGAATGGAAACTTGGAGAACACTTCCTGCTGACAATGGAATCATCCTTTAAATTTAATCTGGTCTTTGGGCTCAATAAACTGTATTTGTTCAATTTTTATTATTCTTAAGTTTGCCACCAGAGGGCCCACATACATCCCTTTCATCTGGAGACCAACAGGCTGCAAAGTCATACTGACTTCTAATTTCAATTTTTGAATATATCATTGATTTTTTACCTGGGACAACTAATGGAATATTTATTTAGATTTGAATTTTTTCTGATTGTCTCGGATAGCAAGAGAAAAGCTTCAATTTCCCACAAATTTGTTCCTCAAATTGTTACCACTTCCTCCAATTGAAAAGAAGAGCAAAGAGCTAAGCTACTCATGTTCTCTTTATAAACCTTTCTAGAACTTCAAAGATCATTCACTTTTCACACACTGTTTTAAATCTTACTACATATTTCTGGTATCCAAGCTTTCTTGGCTTTTTGAGTGGAAGTATAGAGGAAGGGTATTGGAGAATAAGGTCAGCTGATCGATGAGAACTGTATCATCTAAATCTTGGATTTTGCAAATGAAAGTCTCTAGTGGCAGTAGCATAAAATAGCCATTAATATTAAATGTGATAGTCATTAATATTAAATATAAATAGAGAAAAAGGTGTTAGGACACATCATTCACCAAGTGATTTAACCTGTAGCTAGTAACAGTTTTAAAAAAGAAGTCAATCATTTTTCTGTGGTGAAGTGAATGCTTTTCAAAAACAAAGTGAAATCAGATGTTGGAAAAAAAATTATTTTGGTTTTCTTATATAGTCTTGCTTGTCAAAACAAGAATTTGATTTATTTAAGGCTTTTCAACTGCCAAAAGCAAAGCTATGCTCTTTAGGTAGAAGATATAGCTTGATATTTTTGAAAACTCAGTGAGTCTGCAATGCCTGTAAATATATGAATATTTTAAGTGTCTGGTGAGGAAAAAAATAGAGTATTTCATTACTTATTTACTTCATTTTTATGATGCTGGTGACCATGGCAACCAGGTGCTGCTAAATGACCCCAGCAGAGGCCACACTTGTTATTTTAACTAAATTACTACTGAGAACACATAGCGTTAGAGAATATTGAATCCCATTAGACAATGGGCATTTCTGAAGAAGTTCAAAATGGCAGAAATGACTTGTTTTGATTAAAAGGTAGAATTGCTATGTGTGCAATGCTTTCTGCAGGTAATATTTTTATACAACTTGAAGATTTTATGAGGAAAAGAAAGGATACTTGTAGATGAGAAATGCAAATGGATCACATATATTTATTTCTGCTCAATTTCTGAACCTCTTTTCCATAACAGTAAGAGGAGAAAAAGTAGACAGCTTTGTGTCTCTATCCATCGACGAAAGAGCAAAGAATGAAAGCAGGTCAGATTGTCAACAGACTTTGGAAGGTTAAGGAACAGAGGAATGAGTCATAACTAATTTAGCAGTGTAGAGATGTGGAAGCCAAACTGTCTATGGGAGGCTGAGAGAATAAGAAAAACACGCAAGCTGACTCATGCCTCCGAAATCCAAAGCCACTGGGGTGATTGGGGCTCAAAGGCTACCAGATTAAGTCCAGGGTAGGGCTGAAGCTAAGTTAAGCGCCCAGACCCCAGATTTGTGTCCCAGACACTGAAGAGTGTAACTTCCTGGACAGGCAGGGTGAGGGAACTCCTGGGCTGCAAACATGAGAAAAATGGAGAGGTGGTCATCGAAGGGCCACCTGCTGACCTTCCCACTGCACCCAGCTCTCAGGAGGTACCAAGGAACTGTGGAACCACTCTTTGCGGGAAATGATCAAACACTGACGTCTTAAATTATGAACCCCACAGCAGTATCATATTTGTCAAACTATGCATGGATCACTAAAAATAAAAAAAATAAATGGTCAGCAGTGGGACAGAGCTACTTCGAGTGTGTACCCCAACAGCATAGGCTCCATATGTACTACAGAGCCAGATTCTACTGAAATATAGAAATATCATAGCATGTTGTTAGACTTATCCTGATACCTTAGAATTGGATGTCGAGAGTCAAAGTGATGTCTTCTAAAAGGGATGTACAAAGGACCAGAATCTGCTTCAGAAATTACAAAGATATAGTAACAAAAGTTCTACCACCCTCAACCATTATCGTAATGCCTATGGTCTTTTCCTAAACCCTTTAGCAATGTACTTGGATGCAGAGTAGAAGCAGAGGAAACCCTTGCTGGAATCCTGAAACTTGACCTTCCCTAACAAAAGCACAATTCTGAGAAGGGAGTGAGGACAATCCTTCCTACAAACTGGGAGGAAAAGCATATGAGTTTCTTATTGCTACTGTAACAAGTAACTCAAAACATGTTTAAAACAATACAAATTTATTTTCTTACATTTAAAGAGGTCAGAAGCCTGCAAAAATGCTCTCAATAAGCTACTAACAAGGCATCAGAATCCCTTCTGAAGCTCTTCAGGAAGAATCTGCTCCCTTTCTTCTTCTGATCCCCATATATGCCTTCACTCCCTGGCCGAGTCCTTCTCTCTGTCTACAAATCTACCAGTGATCGAGTGTCTCTCACATTGTTCTGCTCTGATGATGACTCTTCTGCTTCCTTCTTCCATATTTAAAGACTCTGTTTATTGTATTCAGCCATCAGGTAGCTGGGAAACTTCTCACTGTCAGATGGCATCAACAACCTCAGTTCCCTCTTCCCTGTGACATACGCCTGCATCCTCGGGAGTTAGACACAGATAGCTTTGGGGGTGGAGGAGACATTCCTCTGCTTAACACAGAAAATTTTCAAGAAAGCCATCCATACCTGTTCAGAATGTTCATAAAAATGGTGGAATATACACATAGTCTACTCTGATCTTTGGTCTAGAAGTGGAGATAACTTGGGGTGAATGGCAAGGTTGGGAGAGGTAGAAGCCTCCACGGGATAACTCACGATGGAGAGAATGCTCATTTCTCAGGATTAAGCAGTAGTTCAGAAGGCATCCACACGTGAGAGATCTTTCTCTAAAACAGAGAGCCTGGGAAAAGAAGAAGGAAGGTGTGGGGTATGATGGATGGAAAAGCTAGAGCTAGAACAAAAGGGGCAAAGTTAGATCTCCCACATCAAGGAGACTTGCGTGCCCGGGAGATGCAGTATCCTGTCTGCTGCACCAAGAGCAACAGGAAAGGGCAAACTGGCCAGAAAAACAATGATCATTAGTATGATCTTGTGGCTAAAGAAGAAAAAGGAAAGTGTTTGCTTCTCTTTCATCTCATCTTCCATTTGCTCGGGTCAAAAGTGGGTGGACTAGGAGGGGAGACACACAAGCCATCTTCCTTCCTCAGAACCTTCCAGCTCAGGTTAGCTGTGCTGGGAAGAGGATGGAGAAGTGAGAGAGAACAATTTTACAGGGGTCTCAAACAGATTTTTAAAAGTGTTTACTGAACCTGAAGACATTTTCACAGAAATGGATGCAGGGCCGAATTTCCACAAACTGAATACCCTGCTAGAGGCAACGTGCAGATTAGAAGCAGAATGTGATCATTTTATGGACAGTTCTTTCCTTCTCTTCCAGTTTCAAAACCAGATCTCTCAAGTGTAACCCATATCCAAGTTCAAAGAGCATCTGTTAGTTCCTATTGTCTTTATACTTCATACAAGTGGAGTAAATGTTGGGTCTGACTTCTTCTGTTTAATTTGGGAGAGTGAGTTACATTTTTATATGTGTTGGTAAGTTATTTCTCATTATTGTAACATCTATTGTGTGAGTAAGCTATAGTTTATTCTGTTTATTGACAAGAATAATTTACAGCTTAGGGAAGTCAAAATAGGACTAAAATGGCTATTCTAATGTTTTAGTGAAAAATATGTTAGCATTTTTGGTGGAAGTGAACTCACTGGTTGAGAGGGTCATATTTTCAGTTTTGTTATATGTCTTCAAATAGTTTTCTAAAGAGCAGCACATAAATCCTGTTGTCCCAAATCTTAATTTTACACATTATAGTCTCCATCTGATTTTGTTGTTCTGGAGAATAACACTGAGGTTGAGACAAAAGGGAAAATGATTTTGGGGTGTGTTTTGAAACAGTATCTTTCTATCATGTATGAACTATTCCCTCAAGGCAATGGAACATATTATAGACTCCTCTTACACTGGAGGAGAGGATTAGAATTCATAACCTCTGTGTCCAAACTGGACACTCCATTACTTTTAAATATTTACTAAGTAACTAGTTGGAGTAAGAGTTAAGTACTAGATTTCACACCATCAAATGTATGAACAACCTATAAGACAGTCCCTACCCTGAGCCTAGAAAACCAGCTTTTCTTTTTCCATATTAATTTACTTTTCATGGAGCTCTAGAAGAAAAAACAAAAGAATCTGAGAGGAAAGATTAGTGTATTCAAGGCAGATCTTCACTAATGTGGAGGACTAGACTATCTGGACCTTGGGTTTCAGTAGACTGAGGAAGAGGACTGTGCAACAAAAACAGTAACAAACCAAACTCCAAGTCCTAAGCTCTGCGAGAGGAACAGAAGCCCCAGGCAAAGCTACTGTTCTCCAGGAACTTTCTACTCAGGAGAGAGAAGTAACAAATTCGAACACTGACAAAATGGTGGCAGTGTTGTTCTCATATAGGTATACATTTATGAAAGGCAGAAATTCACAGAGGATTTAATGCTTGAGTTCATCCATAAAAAGTAAACAAGACTTTAGAGAATAGGGGAGCAAGTGTAGGTGATATAAACAGTTTTCAAGGTATGTATTTGACAGTCTAAGGCAGGGGTGGTGAACCTGTGGCACATGTGCCACCGCTGGCTCTTTGCTATCACTGAAAGCTCGGAAGGTTTGCCATCCCTAATAAGGTGAAACATCAGTTTTCAGGTAGTTTAGAAGCTACTCCACAGACGCAGTGTGAGTGACTCATGTGCTGTTCTGACCACAGCCATCAAGGCCACCGTGCTGCAAACCCATGGGAGGGGCAAGTCGGGGACGTGACTTAGCACAGAACATAATAAAGTCTACAAAGCTATGATGGTTTTGTTGCTAGTGTGTCAAATATAAATTTATTTTAAAATAAATACTAGTGGATCTTTACATATGTATTTGCAAATTAAACTTTCCTTCTTTTATAATTATTTTCATCTCATTATCACTGTCACCCCTGTCTGCTACTAACAGGCAAATAACTGAATATCCAGTAAGAGAATTAACTGAACCAAAATAAAATCCAGTACAGAGCTCTTCCATAGTTCCATTTGAACTTGTTGCTGTTTATAGGAAGCAAAGCCCACTATTACAAAAAACATTTAGAAAAACAAAAAAGAATTTTAAAAGCTCACCAGTGAGAGACATGAAAGTTCACACTGTGCTGTATCCTTCCAGAGCCAGATGTTGTCTGAGTGCGTACCACACACACAAGTGTGCCCAGAATCAAATGCAAAGCAGTGTCTGTGTTTGTGTATATATTCATGCATTGGGCAAAACTTACAGAGAGATGCAGAGACCATAAGCATATGATGGATTAATATGAAAAATGAATATACCTATATCAGCCCCATTAAAATATACAATGTGAGTGTCTCAGAAATTCTCCTTGTGGTCCTATTTCCACCCCGCCCTCTATTGCTGTCATCTCTGTTCTCTTTAATCCTCTAGGTATTGTGTGCTCTAAACTTCACACGTGCGAAATCATTCTAACAGGTATTCTTTTATTTTGTCAGCTCTTGGTCCTTCTGTTCTGAAACCTACGTGGCAGGTTTCAAGTTTTATTATTATGAACACAGGTGCTAGCAACATAGGTACAAAAGTGTTTGTGTGGACGCATGGTTTTTATTTCTCTGGGGAAAAATATAGCTGTGGGAATTTCTGATCTCACACTTCGATGTATATTGGACTTAATCACAGTTTTGTGAAATGTTTATAGAATTTACACTTCTATCAGAAACGTTGAGAGTTCCAGTTGCTCTGAATCTTCACCAGGTGTAGAAATGCCAGATTTATTTTATTAATAGTCTTTGTTGTGAGAATAAAATGTTATTTCATTAAAATTTTAATTTATACTTCCTTGATGATGAATGTTAAGTTCTTGTTATTGTCCCTGGTGGCTAGTAATATGTCTTCTTTAGTATATTGATTTTGAGGGATTTTTTTGGCCTATTTTTAAATTAGTATTGATTTGAGAAGTTCATGCTAATTTTATATTCATACCTTTTTTGAATACATTCTTTATGAATACTCTTTTCTAGGCTCTAGATGGTATTTTCATCTCTGTAACAGTGTGTTTTCTGTATTCAACTTCATTGAGGTATAATTTACGTGCTGTAAATGTACCTATTTAAAAGACCAGTTAAATGTTTTGAAACATGTGCTAACCTGTCCAACTCAGAGCACTCTTATCATGCTCAGAAATAACCCACGACCTCTTCTACCCTTTACCTTCATCCCAGACATTTCACTGATCTCTTTCTGTCACTGTAAATTAAATTGTGTTTTCTATAACTCTATATACTTTCAGTCATAAAGTAAGTACTTTTGTAGTTGGCTTTTTCTACATGGCATAAAATATATGCTATTTTTTATATTATTTTATACAAAAAGGTAACCAGCATATACAGTAAATGTTTCAATTTAAGCAGTTTATTATAGTAAAAGGCACATGGCTATTAATCCTCCTGTGAGTGTATTTACAAGCTCTGAAAAATACGGTTAACCCTGCTTCTGAGTGTGGTTCCAAGGAGGCCTTGAAAACAAAAGTGTATCTATACATATAATTATACTGTGTCCTCATCCACCTTACTCATCACATAGACACCGTGAGATTTCTGCCACTTCTCCAAAGTCAAAATGACCATGAAGGGTAAATATTTTGAACCATTTCAGGACATCAAAGCAGCTAATACACCACAACTCTAGACATTCAAGAAAGAGAACTTTCGGAAGTGCTTTAGGAAGTGGCAGGAATGATGGGAGAAGAATGGTTGAAACAAGGGAGAAATTAATGATAATGTGGTTTTTTCTATAATATTTTTAAAATCTACACATATTTTCTGATCACAAAACAGTAATTTGTTTTTATCAGTATTGTGTTCCTCAAAGGACAAAACCTGTGTATATTTATTTCTATTTTTGATGTGAAGTTTTTCATAAAGTCCAGTTTATCCACTCCTTACTTACGCAAAGTCATTCAACTGTCCTGCTTTTTTTTTTTTCTGGAAGATTTACAGTGTGGCATGTCTAAATAACTCCATGTTTCACATTAACTTTTTAAGTAGTGTGAGATAAGGGTTAACTTTTATCTTTCTCTAGGCATCTGTCCAACTATTCTAATATTTTTCTACAAGTCTCTTCCCTCCTCCCTTGTATTGCCATTGTGATATTATTGAAATTGATCTCCATAGATGAGTGGGTTTATTTGTGAACTCTCATTTTGCTCCAGTGTTATTTTCCTATTCTTATGCAAATGTCTGCTTTGATTACTAAACTTCGCAGTAAGCTGTAAATTTTGACAGTGTGAGTCTCTCACTTTTGTTCTTTTGTTAAATATTGTCTCGCCTACTTTAAGTTCTTTGTATTTCCGTACATATTTTAGAGTCAACCTGTTTAGTCTAAGGACAACTCTTTTGTGATTTAGTCAGGAAATGCTAAATGATCTATAGATCAATTTAGAGAGAATGAATCTCCCAGTTCCAAAAGATATATTTCTCCATTTATTTATGTCATTACCTATTTTTCTCAGCAATTTAAAAATCATTAGTGTATCTTAAAGTTTATATTTATAAATGTTTTATTTATTTGATGCATAAGTTAATTTATTTCAAATTTTATTTTAATTGTATAGAAACATAGTTGATTATTCATGTTGGCCTTTTGGCTTACAAATTTTTTTTAAAAAATTTGAGTTCCAATAATTTGGGTATATCTTGTTTTTGTAGATTGCTCATGATTTTCTACAGATATGATTGTGTCATGTGTGAAGAGTGATCCTTCGAGTTTAAATGTCAGGTTGTTCTTTCTCTGGTTTTATTTTGGGTTCTAGAGTACTAGTGCAAGGGGGTAGGGATGTAGTTCAGTGGTGCTGCCACCTGCTTGGCAAGTACAAGTCCTGAGTTCAATCCCCAGGTCTACAAAAAAATAAAAATAAATAGAACATCTAATGCATACTGAGTAGAAGTAGTGACAGCTGGTGGTATTGTCATCTTTCAATCTTAATGGAGTAATGTTTAGTCTTTCACCAATAAATATTCAGATTTTTACAGCCCTGTATAAGGCTAAGAAAATAACCTTTTATTCTAACTGTACTGGAAGATTTTTATCAAGAATGAACTTAACCAAATGATTTTAATATATTACACTTTACATTTTAGGTAGAATCTTTTTATGTTTAGAATTTCCACGTGTTTGTTTTCATTTCTTTCCTTTTCATTATCTTCCTGCTTTCTGTAATTCTTTGAGCACACTCACAATCACATTTTAAAATCTTTGTTTCATATTTCCACAATGTGTCTTATTTCTAATTTTGTAGCTGTTGACTGGTTCTTGTCTTGCACAGAGGTCATAATGACCCAGTCTGCTCTTTCTGGATATTTTTCTAGGATATTGGCTATCACGGTTTTACATTGTTCAATTCCCACTTATCACAGAGTCCTTTAAAGACAATGCAACTTTGTTTTAGCTAGCAAATAAGTTTCTTATCAGTGATCCAAGTTTTGACCTTTAGTTTTGCTAGGTTGGGTTCTACAGCAGCACTTACTTGAAGAGCGTAGAGTCCTAGTACAGATGCCTGACCTGTCTGGTGCCTCCAACCAGTGTCCTGGGAGAGCAGTGAGGATCATTTCAAGCTCAAAGCCCTGCCAGGCGAGAACCAGTTCTAGAAACCGCTCAGTCTGTAGCTCCCTGGTCAGTGTTCATCTTCACATGACTTCACTCTGCCTGCGGAGGCTAAACATTTAGTAACACTCTCTGGTGTGACCCTAGGCAAGTTTCTAACGCTCTTTCTCTGTGTAGCTTTCTCCTTCGGGTCTCTGTTCCAGATTCCAACCTACTTAGGTTCCTTGAGCTAAAGCTTCTGTCCCTTTATTGAATGAGAGACCTGCACCTCTGCTCTCCTAGGCCCACCCTGCACATTTTGAAGTCCCAGCTGGAGAGTCATGAGGACTGTGCAGCTCACCACACAGAAGGCCCTCTTCTCAGTGGTCACAGTCCTGGTCTACACATTGCTCAGCTTCTCAAGGCAGTTGTTTGATGTCTTTTGTCCAGGTTTCTGGTTTTATAAAGCACACAGCAATTTCACTTCAGTTTTTTGGCTCCATTGCAGCCAAAAGAATATTCTTTCTGTATCTTCACTGATTTTTCTCTTATTTTTATCATTTATGTATCTCTGTTAAAAATCTCTTAACTATTGTGAGTTCTTTTCTTCTTTTCATTTTGTCCTTTTTCTTTTCATATTTGAAGCCCTGTCACTCACACAAACACATTTAGGATTGTTTTCTGTCTGATATATTATGCTTTTATCACTGATACCACTCTGTCTCTGATAATATTCCTTGCTCTAAAGTTTATTCTGTTTGATACAGATAGAGTGATTCTAGCTATTTGCTTACTTTTTTGTGTGAAGTATCAGTTTTTCACCCATTTAATGTTAGCCTGTTTGTATCCTTATATGTCAATACATGTTTTCAAAGACCGTGCTCCGTGGTTCTAATTCGATCTGGAAGTCTCTCTCATCAGAGCTTCTACGGAGGACCCTGGGTGGCGGGGCTCTGAGTTACTCGGTCATGGGTATTGGAAGTGTGTTTTTCCTGGGCACTGTCTGTGACCTGACAGATAGCCCGGGCCTGGCCCATTCCCAGGTGTTCCCCTCTTGCTTAACCTGTACATGCCTTGTGTCTTTTACCTGACTTATGTCCAGTTTATTCTCATTCTCCAAGTAGCTCTCTAGTTACAATGGGAAGGAAGTCAGGCTCATGTACATTTGTCATGAAGACATGAATCAAACCAGGGTGTGGCTCACAGATCCTGGAGACAGGGAACACACTTCACAGGGTCAACCTGGATGGAGAAGCTACTGGGGACACGTAGATTCAACCAGAACATGAGCAGCAAGAGACAGAAAGAGTCTGTGGGCACAGCCCTTACTGCAAACCAACAGTTTTAGGGGAAGTTGTAAGCAATGGGTCTCTAGTAAGCAGGTGTGAGCTCCACTGAGTCATGCTGTGTCTGAGGGGCAGGCACTGTGGCGAATCTGTGTGGGACAGATAGTGTGTAGAGGCAGAGGGACAAGTCATTTGGCCGAATCTAGCTGTCCCACTACCAGGAGGCTGTGCGTGAAGCGGCAGTTAGACTGATCATGCTGAGGCTCTGGGAGGAGCCACCTGGGCCCTTTCAAGGGTGACTGAAGCTGGCTTCTAAGACAAGCAAGCCCAACTTGGTACAGAATGGATGCTGAGATGACATGGAATTGAGTTTTGGAGTGTGCAGTATATATTGGGTCATGCTTTTAATTTTGTCTGACAACCTCTGTCTTTTAATACCTGCATTATTTAATAAAAATAATAGCTAGTGCCAGATTTAAGTCTAACACCTAGATCTTTGTTTACTATTTTTCTTTGTATTAGTCTTTTATTGCCTTCTTATGAATTAGCTGTGCATGTTTTACTACTGTATTTTCATTTTAATGGTTTTTAACAGTAATTTTAATTTTTTTACTGATTGCTCCAAGGATCAAATTAAGCATTGGTGATTTGTCTCATTCTACTTAAAATTAATATTTAGTACTTCACATAAATTATAAAATCCTTGCAGCAGCATAATCAATTCCTATTTCTTCACTATAATTTTTATTTTGTCATTTTAAACCAACATTTGTAATAAGACAGAAACACAAAGTTGTAATGTTTGCAAGAAACATTCAGTTTCATTTTGGAAAAATTTGAAAGAAAAATATTTTTTGATTGTTTTCCATGTATTCATAATTTGTGTTCATTTATTTCTGTATGTCTGAGTTTCCATTTGGTGTTATTTTTATTCAGTCTAATCAACAGTTTCTAGCATGTTTTCTAATGTAAACCTTTGTGTTGATAGTGAATTCTGTTTCTTTTTATCTGAAATTTTTAAAATTGAATTTATGTGTGGAGTATGTCTGCATCATAATTTCTGGGCTTCTAACTTTTTAACCTGTTACTCCATCAACTTCTGGTGTTAATTGTGATGAGAGATCAGCCACATCCTGCCCATTGCTTCACTGTTATGCCTCTCTTCTTCTATTACTATTTTCACATTATTATGTAGCTTCAGCATTTCCACAACTCTCTGCCCAGGTGTGGTTTGCATTATACCTGGCCTAGGTGAGGTTCCATGAAATTTTTGAATGTAATACTTTAAAATATTTTTGTGGAATTAAGAATATATTGAATATATTGGATTGCAATTATAATTTCTTTTCTACTCCATTCTACCTCTTCTTTACTACTAGGACTTTCACAACACAAAAAAATTGACCCCTTGATATTTCAATATTTGACTCTGTTACCTAAAACAATTATTTCTGATTTCACTTGGATAATTATATCAATTATATCAATTAATTATATCAATTATCTAAGTGACTCTTTTGTTCCTTAATTTCCAATCTTGTTTTGTCCACTCAGTGCTTCTCCATATCACAAATGAAAAATTCTAAAATTTCCATGGTGTTTCTGCATTATTTTCATTTATTCACAGTGTTGATATCTATTCATGTGTTATGACTGTCTTCCTTTAAAATATTAAACACACTAACTACAGTTGCTTTAAAGCTATAATTCCTGTCTGCTAAATCTAATATGTACAACATCTGAGGGCTATTTTCTATTGATTATTTTTTCCATGTGTTCTATTCCTTTTCATATTTTAAATAGACATTATAGATAATATTTTTCAAAAACTCTAGATTCTTTGCCTTTCTCAGAAGGCTGTTGATTTTTATTTTAGCCATCAATTAAAATACTAATAATTTTGGATTCATAAAAGCCTGGTTTTCATACTTTGCTAGTATAGGTCCATTTTAATTTTTAGAGTAGTCATTTGTACAGTTTAATCTTTGCTATGAGAGCCCTCTAACCTGTCAGCCTTCAAACTCCACAATTGCTGTGATAGGCAAGAGCTGAGATTCCTTCTTAGTTCAAATGCCTTTCTGTGTTCTGTGTCTCCTCTGCATATGGGTAACTCTTACAGCAAACAAATATTTAAGGCAAGTTTTTATGCATACTTTTGGTCTTTCCCTTGACTTTCTTTCTTTCCTTTTTTTTTTTTTGTTTTGTTTTTTTGTTTTTTTGTTTTTTGTTTGTTTGTTTGTTTTTTGTTTTGCAGGGATCAAACTCGGGACCTTGCACTGGCAAAGCAGGTGCTGGAACCAATGAGCTAACCTCCAGCTTCCCCTTTACTTTCTACTTGCCAGGACTATGAGGGTTTGGTGTAATTGCCAACCTGACTGGATTAGGAGACTCTGGGAGACAGATGGGATCACGGGGTACTCCATTCTCCAGTGAATTAGTCCACTGATGCTCATAGCTGAATGTGCTATCAGGAGGCAGGGCCCAGTTGTGGGAGGCGGGTCATGGGAGTGTGCCTGCGAAGGATGTACTTTTGCTGGTGTCTTCTCCTGTGCTCTGCTTCCTGGCCTCCACGTTGTGAGTGGCTTTGTTTGTCACACACTTCCATCCTGATATTTCTTCCTTGGAGCCAGCGAATTATAGGCTGGAATCTTTGAAACTATGAAGCAAATTACATTTCTCCCCTTTGTGCTGTGCATGCTGGATACTTTTTTCTCATAACAGGAAAACTAATCAATATAGGGTCTTATCCTGACAGTTTTCTGATAACTCTAGCCAATAAGATCTTCAGTTGTATGAATTTTAGCCACTACACACTGTGTAGACTGAAAATAATCCTCATGTAAATGTGTTATGAAAGAAAAATGTACCCCATGCACATGCCTCCTTTCAATGCTCATACTCCTTCCAACTTTGCCTGCTTTGTTTATTTTTCCCATGCCTCCAGAAAAATATTGTTAATATTTTTTTCAAAGGCTGATGTTTAAAATCTATGCAAAACTAAGCTTGGGGAAAATTTCTCTACCTGTACTGGAACAGAAATGTCTTCTCCAGCACCTTCTTAAGCATAAATATGAAGTGCCTCGTAGTGGATGCAAGCTGCTGCTGCTGTTCTGAGGCTTCAAGCAAATACCAGCTTTCTGCAAACTCCCCTGCTCGATCAGCAAGGTCTTCCACAGCTGAGGGCTGCCCACTTCTCCACCTTGGATGTCTCCTTTATACAAGGTTTGAGAAGCTTCTGCCTTCTATTCTTCTGCTCAGTGAGCAAGCAGAATGCTATCAATATTCACATGCTCTGTAGCTTTTTCTGGGCCATGTAAATAGCAGTCTTCAGTCTCAGTGACTGAGCCATAAATAAGTCAGAGTATCTGGTCTTGCACACAAACTTAATGCTGCTGGTACTCTCTCTTCCTACTATATATTTCTTCCTATATATTTCCTACTGTAGTTAAATAGATTTCCATAATTTATTGTATAATAATTGACCTTAACATGTAATAATTGATCTCAACAGCCCATTATAATTATAGCTATGCATTTTCAAAACACTTATATACCTTATGAATATTTGAGAAATAATGTTTTGGATTCACACATTTTCACATGCCCTACAGTATTTCAGACACCATGTAGCAATTGGTCAATCATAATTTAGTCAAATCAAATTTTCTGACTTTATAGCTTGACACAGCACAAATTTGAGTTTGGTAAAGTTACATGATTTCTCCATATCTAAGCTTATTCATTATAAAACAAGGATTACAATAATCACTGTTACTGTTAGACTCAGGCAGGTAAAGCCTTTGTCATGGGCTCTGCACTGTGTAGATTGGGGCAGGGAAGGGGCACTCTTCAGTGAAATCTTTAAAATTTTTCTCATACCCATCCAGTGCCCAAAACTATCTTCTAGGCAGGAAACTCCAAATCCAAACCAGAATCTACATGGCCCAGAGGCTGCAATGATCCCTGTAGGGAGATCTCTGGCCCTCTACCACGTGTATAATATTGGCCAGACACAGAGAAGCTCTAGGCATTTCAACCACGGGTTATGTGAACCTCCATTTCCACAATGGTGGACTGGCATATATATTTCTCCTACTGACATGAGCAGCATTTCCTTCATGGGGGGGGGGCGGGTCATGTGAGCTTTGGTCACATGACTTTGAGCAACTCTCATTCACATTCAACAAAAGATAAGCCAAAGTCTCTGAACTGTGGATAGCCCATTGCCAACCCCAGGTTTCAAAGTCTCTGTGGGCTCATTCATTGGCTTGTGCCCACTTGGGCTCTAATCATGGTGTTACTTTGGGTTATTGCACTCAAACCTGACAGCGGTGCTGACAGGCCTTTGCTCTATGCATCTCGGGTGACAGCAGTTGGTGGGGTCTCTGCAACATTCACACCATGTGCAGATAGTTCTCTGGTGGTGGCCAGGACTGTATTACTTGAGAACTTTCAAGGTCATTCTTTGACAGTCGCTTCAGCAGTCCTATTTTGATCACTGATGATGAGGACTGGACATTCCTTGTATAACTGGAATCACTATTGTCACTCTTTGGGGGGTTCTTCTCTTCTTAAAGTATGCAGATGTCAGAGATGCAGCCAGTATGGAAAAACTCCACACTCAGAAAATGCACAGAGTATAACCTAAGGAGTTCAGGAGAAAATGTGGTTAAAGATCTGATTTTTATGTGTATTTGATAAAACTGAGTGATCAGCTGAACATACCTGGAAAGTGAATGATTGACATGTTTTCAGCATATTCTGAATAAGACATGTATTTGTGGTCATGAACAGAGAATGATAATCTTTGAGAAAGTCATTAAAAATAATATTATTCAGTAGCACATGAATGATGCACTATCAAAAATAATATGAGCAGCATTCAACAAATAGTGTTACGGAAGCATGAAGCTAAGAAGATTTATATTAGGGCTGGAGATGTAACATAGCACAGTGTTTCTGTGCCTGCCCGGCAAGTTCAGGGTCCTAAATTTGATCCCTCCCAGAAATGAAAAAAAAAAAGAGATCTATATTATTTTAATGTCAGTGGTTCCAAAGAAGTATGGTATTGACAAAATTTGGGATTGGTACCAAGATTCCTAGTCTTGTTCTGTGTAAGATAGATTTTAGTCCTTGGATTAGATTCAATTATATGACCCATTTGTCCTAAGAAATGGAGATGATCTTCTGTTGGACTAATTGGAGAGGGCTTGAAAAATGAGTGCTTCTAACAAAAAAAAGAGAGATGATGTATGAGAACTCATGACAAGGAGCCAGGTAGTAAGGACTGGATGGTCTCTAGGAACTTAAGGTGGCCCCTACCCGATAGCCTACATCTACACGAGGACTTCAGTCCAACTACCAGGAGTGCCATTCTGGTGCCTCTCAAAAACCCTAACAAGCCTGGTCCCTGTATTCTACAGTGGGAATTCTCAGCCACTGCTCTGGCTGCAGCCCACGAGATCAAGCACAGCACCCACGTACACTTTGCCTGGACTGTGACCTAGAGAAGTGTGAAAAACATGGAAAGAGCTTAAAGCCACTTGGGTTCAGGTAATTTTTAAAATGCAGCCTAGGGAATGAATCTACACCTCATCACTACTTTTTCTGCCTGTAGTGGGAGGTATTGACCTGTCAGTAGTGGCACATTTGATAGAGAAAAACATGATGAACTGATTCCCAAGCGTAGAGTCCAGATGTTACTGGCATCCTGAACCTTCTCTGGTCAGTAGACAACATGAAAGTTTTGATTTTCTACTCCTTATTCTAAATTTTCAGCTATATTTTTCGTGAAATTCTTAATATACTCTTATTTATTTTTTTTTTTTAGACAGGGTCTTGCTACGTAGATCAGGTTGGCCTCAAATTCACAATGCGGCCTAGGATGGCCTCATGGTAATCCCCCCACCTCAGCTCCTCAAGTGCTGGGATCACAGGCATGCACTGTCACACCTAACACAGTTTTAAGTTTCAAATTTGGACTATTTCTAGGGGCCCTGCACATCTCTGATAATAGTAGTATCTATTTGGTTGGGTGGTTATGAATATGACCACCAACTCTTTTGAAGGGCCTATCCCAATTCCTGGCAAATACTCAGCCCTCGCTAAAGTTACCCACTGCTGTTTCACCTTAAAGTCTGTCTCACATATGGAAAGACAGACACTGTACTACACACATTTAACAACCAAGGAAACCAAGGGTTGAGAAGGTTAAGTGACTCATTTGGGGTCGCACAAGTAGTAAGTGTGAAACTTGGAGCTGATCCCAGATCTTATAGACACCAAGTCTGTCATACTTTCTGGTATTGATATTTTTGCAGAGATTCTCAACAGCATAGTGATATCGTAGTTCCTTATCTTCAACAGAGAAAGAAGCATAAAGTCACATTCTCGGAGTGACACAGTAACCAGAAGCCCCTGTCTGAGAAATACAACTCAAGGCATCCAACCCGTTGATTTTAGCCTCTTTCTTCCACATTGGTTCAGTTGGGTTCAAGCTCTTCTTGCTCTCTGCTTACCCAGAGCCAATCTATGCACATGCTCTTGTTTTGACCACAGGACACTTATTCTAGCAATGAGTTGTCAATTTCCATTTTTCAACATTTACCAGGGAAAAGTGTTAGTGCTGTCATTATTGACTTGTTTCATATTTCAGATATTCAAGCAAATGTTAAGCTGTTAAGCTTTAATTTTGTCTAAATTGATGTTTAAGGCATCCCAAACCATAGTATCTGACAATAAAAAGTAGCAAAAAATGCAGACCTACATTTGATGTGGAGGAAAAATGACCTTAAGATAGTGTATCAAATTTATTTTGTTCTTGGCTTTAAGTCAATAGCCTTAGCATTCACCCAGGCTCTTCCCCACGGGCTGCCAGACTCCCTCAGGCAGCTCCAGTTCACAGCGAAAAGCGGGGAGTGGAGAGCATTTCACATCTGCATCGGACCCTCGGGGTGCTCGCTGTCTTTTGTGGGTTCTGGCTGTTATTCTGCTACCGTGGGCCATGAATGCTAGCTGACGCAGCCTAACTGTTCTCCAGTCCCCAAAGCTGCATGTGGCTGACTATTATAAAAGAAACCAAGTCCTAGTGTTCCCGTCAGCTGCCTGAAACGCATCCCCAGCACTTGCCAGACGACACAGGTGATAGCAGTGGGTACGGGTGCGTCCTCTGTGTGTGCAGTAAAGAGCTTCCCGCTGGATCCCTGGTGCGGGGAAGTGAGCATGACTGAATAGAGATCAATGCCTGCGGAGTGCCCTTTGGAAAAGAGAGACTTCCAATGAAACAAGAAGCCCCCTTTGTGATACAGACACACACATTCACACCCACTCACACTGACATACACACCAGACTTCCTCAAGGCAGGAAGTGACGTTTCTCTCGAGTGTCTCTTAATCCCTTCCCATCCTGTGCACACATCCCTGGTCCCAGAGAAGCGCTATTCCCATATTCCCGAAGCTTCAAAGCTTATAAAAGTACACTGAATATGAACAACCATCAATAATGAGTGAAAACAACTCCTTTCTCTGGCATTTTCTTTAAAACATTTTTGGATACGTACAGTTAGATGCTCCAATAAAGGAAACTCATTAAGTCGTGGCTCCATTTCGCACCCATGAGATGTGATACCACATGCTGGTTCCTTAGCTCTGCTTGCCAGAGTGCTGCTGCCTCGATTCCCTCCCTCCCCATTTGGATGGAATATTTTTTTGTAGAAACTTACATTTGATACCTTCTGTGGTTCTAAGCTCATCTATTACCCCATACTGCTAAACTAAATATTCATGTGCGATCTCTTTCCAGCTCCAAAAAAGCCATTAGGAACAGCGGGTGCTTTCCCTGATCGCCCTCAGCCCTAAAAATCTGTGCACGCCCTGCATCCTAAACCACTCTCTTCTTGAATGTTTTGTGGTGTTTATCAGAGAGATTAGAATAGCGGACTTGTCCATGAGTTTATTAAAGAGCAGAGACAACGTCTTCATTTCTTCTGAAAAGCGTTGATGTAACTGACCGTCCCCTCGCAGTCCTCACTCCCTGGGCCCGGTGCACCTCCCTTCAGTGTTCTCCGTCCCTTCTCCACAGTCCATCCCGGGCCTGCGCTCATGCAACTTTGTGGAAATCCAGTACAATTGTGTCCACATTTGAACCACTTTCCCTGAGGGGACCTACAGAGACTTTCCATGGTGACCCTGAGACACAGCGCAGGGTCATTACACTCCAAGAGCCCCTGTTTTCAGTGTGTTCATCTGTGTGGCCCCCAAACCCACTGCAGGGCTGAACACTTAGACCAGCACAGCTGGAACGTGAACCTGTCCCTTACTGACTGTGTCATTGCCTGAAAGCCTCTTCTTTTGGCTTCTTCTGGGTTTCTGGGCCCATTTGCCTTTGGGTTCTGGAGATGTTTCTCTTTCTCTTCTACAATCTCTCTGCCTAAGTTTTCTTCTTGATGATGCCCTCACCTAATACTTCCCAGCCATGCCTGACCTGGAGTGCACCGCGGAGGGCAGTAGGGTTTATTTGCATAATCATTTGTTTGAACAGCAAGAATAGTTTGTAAAATTCCCCTCTGAGCATAAAAGTCATCTGTAGATCCAAAGACGGGTTGTAATTTCTATGGAGTCTCTGGGGTGTGTACACTTTCAGAAACATGAGCTTCTCAAAAGAAGGGAATGTACAGTTATTTTAATTTAGTGATTTTTTTATTTCTAGAGTAAAACTGATATTTGACCAATATCTTAGATTTTTTGTAATACTGGCAAAGCTGTTTCTGGCTTTTCTCGTCTCCATAAATAACTAGCCTGGTCATTTTCTGGATAATGAATCATAAAGTGAACCTCAGGTGAACCAGAAGCAGAGGGATAATAATGCCATAAAAGAAACCTTGAGTAGTGATCATTTTCTAGGTGCTAGCTGTGGTGACACACATTTGTAATCCTAGCTCTCAGAAGGCTGAGGAAGAAAGATTACTAAGAATTCAAGGCTATCCTGGATTGCATATTGAGACCTTGTCAGAAAGAAAGAAAGAAAGAAAACAGAAAGGAGAGGAGAGGAAGGGAGTGGAGAGAAGAGAAAATGAGAGTGGAGAAGGGAGGGAAGGGTAATGGAGGGCAGAAAAACAGAGGGGAGGGAAGGAGGAGGGGAGGGGAGGAGAAAAATCCAGATATTTTCCATCCGCTCCATAGAAAATCCCCAGTAGGATGCAGTCCAAATGTTGAAAGCATCAATCCAATTATTAACTCATCCTTTATCAACTTTTCCCTTTCTCCTTTCTCACTACTGCATGTCCAAGATTGGAAAAGTTGTTTTTAGTGAATCAGAGGTAGCCAAATTTGTCCAAATGTATAGCAAATGAAAAAACTATGCACTCTAACTACCCATTATTGACAGGTTAGTAGATTGTAGTTTAGGAATGTGAATTGCTTGTGTGCCCTATCATGTTGCGGAATGAGCTATTTTCCATATAAATGGATATATTACTAATAACACTTTATTTACAGTAAAAAGAATTAAAATTTAATTTATCACTAAGTGCTTGGCACCATGTCTGTTACTATTATTATTTACTTTTTATAAACAAGTTGAAGACTAAAGAGATGGATTACATGTCCCAGGGCACTGGCTATGGGTCCTAGCTAGGGACTAATCCTGACACCTTCCATCTTCTTCTGGCAACTGTCTTGTCAGTGATGATCCATTCTATCCAGAGCAGTAAAAGGAACGATTTAGTTTACAAATGCAAATGCTTCTCCTCTGAAGTATCAGAGGACCCGTAGTCTTCTTTCAGCATTGAGATGATACCTTGTCCTCATTTGAATAAGCTGGCATTCTCACACGAATCAGCCCTCCACATGGTTTACTTTAAGGTTTCCTCTGGAAAAGAATAACCACCTCCAAATTCTTCACTGGCAGGGGTTTTAAAATGTCAGATCTCTCAGGGGCAAAAATAGATCCATCTCTATTTCTGTCTCCTATCCTAACAAAATCCAAGTATGGTGACAGTAACTGTTCATCTGTTTACTATCAGGATCATCCAAGATTGGACTTTCAGGATGACGGATGGTTCGACTGTCCCCAAATTACTCTTGGAGCGGAGGCGTTCTCACTAACTTTTGGGCAAACTTTTGAGTGATTAGTTGGAAGGTATGAAAACTTTCCATCAAAACTCATTTACACTTCTAATTTTCATGTGATAGAAAATAACTAATTAATCTGATAAAATGATCCAAATTAGGATCATTCTGTTGCTAATACTTAGCAAATAATTATATTAAAATTACCTGGCTTATTAAACAGCATTTAGAAAATACAGATAATCAATGGGATGAGGAGGTTAACCACCTACAACTCCCATCCCCAAAACACATTCACACAAGTACAGACTGATTCACTTTCAGCCCACATGTTAATGAACCTTTGTAGTAATGATCACTTTATATATTCAATTTTATATTTTGTTTTTAACTCTATATTACAGGATGAACTTTTTTTGTGTATCATGGTACATGTAGGATTTGGGTAGATACACAGGGTTTATGCACTGATTAAACTATAGTCCAATATTTTGGTGGCTGCCTAGTATTTGATATTGCAAATATAAGATGTGAATTTCCTGTATTTAGCATTATATTATTAGAATTAAATATTTAAAATAAAACTCTGGCATCAAAAGCATAAATAAATTTAAGCTTCTGATAGGCAACGTCAATTAGACAGCCAAATTTGTACATTTCAAATTTAACTCTAGGCAAAATTTTCACATCATCTCTTTCAAAATCCTCACTTGTACTTCTTCCCATCTTCCCCCATTGCCTCTTCTTTCTTCATTTGCCACCTGGCACCTCTCCTCCCTGTCCCCATTTACCCACTAAGCTCAGGTCAGCTTCCTCCTCCAGCTCTTTCTTCCTGAGTTTCCTCTGCAATAACTCTCTTGCCTCCCTGATCAATCTTAGATCTCCCTTTCCCTGAACTTGCTCTTGCTAGATATTTATGATGCTGTGACTGCAGATATTGCCCATATCACATATTTCAATCTTAAATGCCTTTTATATATTAACCCAATGAAACAAAATACTTGAGAATTTCACCTAATGGGTCAAAACTATGGAAAAGAAATTTAAGTCAAGAACTCTTTGATAATGTCATTAATAGTATACTACATAGGAAGCTGCCCATCTGCCCACTGGTTGTGACATATAACTTTTTTTTCAATGAGTCATTTTTAATAAATACTAACATTCTTCAGGATGCTTTATCTCATAGTGCCTCAGTAGCACTTATACTAATGAGAATTGTAACTACCCAAGTAGGAGATTGAAAGATAAACTATTTCTACTTGTAGCTAATCAAAAATAACCAATGATTGATGTGGCTTTGAACTTGTCTGAACTGGCTTTGATTCATAATGTGCCACTGACGGACTTCTAAGCTTGTTCAAATGTCAGAAAATCAGTTAATGGCTATTAGGATTTTCTTAGGAAAAATTCATTTCTTATTTCCATCAATAAGGGGAAAAGGGAACTTTCTACACTGTTGATGACACAGTTAACTAGTACAACCACTATGGAAATCTGTATAGAAATGGCTCCAAAAAACTAACAATAGAAAGTCCATTTAATACAGCTGTTCCTCTTCTAGGTATCTTCCTGAAAGAGTTAAAGACATCATATTTCAGTGTTACATGAGTAGTCCTTTTTATAGCAACATAACTACTAATAACTAAACCTTAGAAGCAACCCATAAGTTCATCAACAGATGAAAGGACAAATAAAATGTTTTATTTACACACTATGGAGTTCTACTCTGCCATACATAAAGATACTTAAGGTCTTTCATAGACAGGTACACCTTGAGGCCATACTGTTAAGTAAAATAAATCAGACAGATGAGCTTAAATATTCCATGGTTTCTGTTATGTGATAAACCCCAGTTATAAATAAAAAGCAAAATAAAAGATACATATTAAGAAATAAGGAGCTAGATCTTTCTCAAATGGAAAAGGGATCAAGAGATACAGAGAGGGGAGAGAAGAGGGAAGGACATAAAAAAGAATTAAGATTTTCAATGTGCATGAACCAATTTCACACAAAGAATGTAAATATAATGTACTGCAGACATTTACTAATGAAACAAAAGAAGAAACATGAGAACATATAGTATAGAATTAACTCTTAAAATTGTTACATGCAGCGAAAGTCACTTCTAATTCTAGAAAAGAAAAACAAAAGCTGAAATGTTATGGCAAATTTGAGGTTATAATATTTATCAGTTAGACAAGAATTAGAAATGATTTCCCCGTCTGATCCCCAATCCAAATTGTTTTTAGATCAATTTACAGTCTAAAATGTTAACAAATAATATGCAAGGCCACATGCAACTGTAAATCTTGCAGTTTGAGACAGAACATCCTGTGCTTATCTGATCTGGTTGCTAAGAGCCCACACTTGATGACTCAGGGCCCACAGAGATCCGAGGCACCAGCTGCAATGTGAGATAGCAGACTGAGGAAACAGAAACCCAACCTGTTGAAAATGGATCAGGGGAAACCAACCTAGGATGTTTAGGTGGTTCAGACAAATGAGGCGAGGAAAACTCATTCTGCTTTGGAATATTATAAGATGCGGGCCCAGTCAGGAGCCATCTGGAACTTCACATGAGCTTCCTGCCAAAGGGTCTCTCAGAAATACACGGAATGTTTTCTTGCTGTGCAGCTGCGTCTTCCATTCCAAATCCCACCCAGTGCTTACTTAAATAGAACACAAAATGAGTAAGCTTTTTGACTGGACCTATTTTCCCTATGCAGAAAAAAATATACTAGTAGTCAGACACAGGGCAGGAAATCACAGTGGGCTCTTCCTGGATCTGGGGTCTTGGCTTACAGCTAACGGTGAACTTTGTAACTTCCAGGTGATTGCCTACTATGCCTTGGGATTTTCCTCTTGTAAAACAAGCTCACTCCTGAGTAAGAGTTCAATCAGATAAGATATGGGAAGCATATTTTATAGTATTTACTCAGCCCACTATTTGGTCATAATATATTCTATCCATATTTGCTATTACTACTAGTCTTCTCTGGAGAATCATATGCAACTGATTTCAACTAAAGGAGAACATTTTCTATTTATTTGAGGTTGTCGTCCTAAATCCAGGGAAGAAGATTATAGGGGAGATTCTACATCTCCTTACTATGTTGAAAATCTATGTTGTGCGATGATCTGTCCTTCACAGTGAGGGAGCTGTTCATGTTCAAATATTAAATATTTATTAAATAAAATATTTAAAAAATAACAGAGTGACTAAGAGTTCTGTTTTGGGAACCATATAGTCCTAAATTTCAATATTTACTTTTTCACCAACCACAGGAGCTAATTACTTTTTTGTGCTTTAATTATTTCACCTGAAGACTAGGAATGGTGTGGTATATACTTTACTGCACCTTGTACAAAGCATATGAAATTATTCACCTGAGTACAGAAGGTGTGGAACCTGGAATATAAATCCCCCACAGATGCTGACTGTTTTTAAGTTGGTAATTCAGAGGAAGAGGGGAAAGTGTAAAAAAGTCCAGCTATTTGAAAGGGTTTCTCTCCACTACTCCTTCCACCAAGACTGTCTTCTCTGTCAGTTGAAAGGTACCATGACACAAAATCAGATAACGGATCAATCCACAAATATCTTTGTCATTTTACATTTTCACATGTTGGCATATTATAGATAAGTACCACTGGTTGTAATACTAAAAGTTATAAATATTACTCAATCTAAATGCTTTTACATACGTCCAATTGTTTAGATATATATCTCTTGTTTAGTGCAACAGATCCCTTAGGGAATCTCCTACATTACCACGCCCTGTGGTTAAGGTCAGTGGAAGACAATATCACAAACCAGGAAGGATGGAGATATCTCAGAACCTAAAGGAATGAAGGAATTCTTTACCTGCCAGGTAAAGAATCAAGATGTGCTGAGATGTTCCCTGGAAACCAAGGGGATACAGAGTGGGTCATAGAAGACAATAGTTATAAATGTCAGCTACAGTGATGTGAGCAGTTACATAAAGAAGGACTACAATTCATTGTTTCTTTCCTATTTTGTTAATATGCTTTTGTGTATATGTATGTATCTTAAGCAGTAATTTTTATTTTCCCCCTTTGTAGCACAATGCTGATTGACTTGATATCAATATCTGATATTTCTAAATCTACATTACAATATTTAAGTTATGCAATATCAAAACAGTAAGCATCACTCAAAGAAAAACTTTGCCTTCTATCTAGGTATGGAACTAGTATGTTTCCATTTGTGTGCAGGATAGTTGTATCATGTTACACATGATTAAGAAGTTGCAAAATTTTTTTGAGATTAACCATGGTTTAAGAAGGAATGTCTAGTTGTCAAGTTAACCCAGGGCAGATTGTGGTTGTTTATCATGATGTCAACTTGCTTGGATTAAAAAACAATTAGAGGATTAGTACTGTACAGTTCTGGATGTGTGGGTAGATGACTGACATGTAAGCCAGCAAATGTGGGACATGGTTGTGGGTAGCACCAACCAATAAGCTTCTAGTCAGGATATAATAAAAAAAGAAGAGAAAAAGCATGTTCCCATTATTGAAGGGCTCCAGTCTTCCTGAGCAGAACCCTCCTCTTCTACTCTTGCACTTGGACATTGGTGTCCAGATCTCCCATTTCTTTAGAAGACCCACTAATGTGAAGAAATAATAAGACCACATTTATTATATAATCTTGGATTTTTCTTGGACCTCTCTGTGAAAGAGTTAGAAGTAGTAAGACTTGTAAAGTTATATGAGCTCTATGCCCATACTACCTTTTATACTCCAATCCTGTCTGATCTTAAAAGCTAAGTAGGGTTGGCTGTGGTTAGTACTTGGATGGGTGGCAAAATTGCAGGAGGCTACTACTGGAAGATTGTTATTGATGGGACTAGATTAATGGAGTGCAATTATGTTTGACTTCATGATCACATAATTTATATTCCTGCAAGGGGATAAACATAGACATGCTGTCTATGTTTATTACCCTTTCATTAGCTCATTGATTTGTTTTGATTATTGACACCAAGTAATTTCTTTCTTACATAGAAATCAAGAAACAGAGCTTTGAAGGGTTTATCAGAGAATCATTTCATCTTTGGGTTTGCAGATTTAAAGAAATCACTCTGAGAAAATAAATATTGTAAGTCCTGTCCTTTGGTTTTGTTCTTTTCCCTTTGCTCCCAGATGCCTTTGCATTTCAAGTTTATCACAAAATCATATTCTGCAGTTTTACTTCCTCATAGACTGGAAGGACTAGAAAATCTTCACTCCATAAATTTTTACTGCTGTACAGCCACTAGTAAACATAACTAAAAATATCTGAGATGCAAAACATTCTTTCAAAAATGAGTGTGTACTCCTTACACTTATAATTTTTGACTGTTGGATAAGACAATAGGTCTACTCCTCTCTTGAAACACTAGAGTCCCCAAGTTAATTATTTTTTTTCCCAAAAAGTATTGTTTAGGAGCTTAAGAATCACTTCATTAATTTTAGCTAACATGTATTTTCCATAAAGGACTTAATGAGTATCTAGAAACCAGAAGTTTGAGCTAAGGCAGGAAATTGCCTTTTGATTTTCTTTAAAACAGCAGATTTTGAATTTTCCCCTTGAATGAAAATGTGTGTGAAGGAAATCTTCTTTGTACTAGTTAAAATACAGTTTCTTATGCCCCGGAGAACACAGCTACCACAAGTCAGTTCATAAATCATATTCAGGTGTAAACTGACAGATCTGTTTAGAGTTTACTTGTCATTAAGCAACATGGCTAGATATTTACTCAGTTACATGGACATATTAGTCACTATTAAACAGTAAGTCCAAGACTATATATTTGGAATTTCATACTTATAGAAATACATGCATTAAGACAAATAAGAAAATCAAATTACTGTGGGCTCTGTTTTAAATTTTGTGAGCACCAATTATCAACTGACTTCAAGTCCAAAATTGGAAAGCAAACTACATTTCCAGCAAATGACTGGTCTATCAAATGGCTTTGGAGTTACTCTGTGGGAGACAGGACTTCATCTCTACGGGGAGAAGATTAATAATTAGTACGTGGAAACGTTCATGACATGCACTAATTCTCTGAATCACAAAGTGATAAAATCACGGAACTTACAAGTTGATAAATGATCACTGACAATGACTTATTTTACAAAGCATTTTCACTGCCCATTTATTATACACAAGGAACCACACTAGGTGTTAGTGGAGTTATAGAGACTAATCTAATCAATAAATTAATCCTTAAAGTCAGCATTGCTTTAAGGTAAGGGGAGCTGTTTACCATGGCACTTACTGATGACATCAGGCTTTATGACGTCAGCCGGAACCTTGAAGCAGTGGTGCAGGAAGTCCCAGGAATCACAGAAGAGAAGGTATTGTCTCACAAAAAAGCTAGTTTCAGACTTCAACCTAGAGGTAGCACATGAGTTTCGAAGAGCACTACCTGAAGGTGAATTCAGTACAATAATAACTAGTCAATTATGGAAAAAAAAGAATGGAGAGAGAAATACTCTCCTAAATGACAGTGACAATTAAGTTCATTAAAACAACAGAAAAAATCGTTTATAAATTGATGGCTAGTGAGCAACATACACTGAAATTCTGTTTCTGTTTTTGTTTTTTGAGACAGGGTTCGCTTTGTAATTCAGGCTGGCCCTGAGCTCAGACTTGAACTCAACTATCCCCTTGTCTCTGCCTCCCAAGTGCTGGGATTACAGGCGTGAGCCACCATGCCCAGCACTGTGGTATGTGGTACTGATTGTCAATGGGTACGAGTCTACACACCCTGCATTGTTGTATGTGGTTACCAGGGATCAAACTAGGGACCTTGCACTTACAAAGCAGATGCCAGAATGACTGAGCTAAATCTTTGGTCCTACATTGAGATTCTTTTTTTTTTTTTTTTTAGGTTTTTGGAGACAGGGTCTCACTTCGTGGTTCAGGCTGGCCCTGAGCTCAGCCTCAAACTCACATCACAATCCTCCTGCCTCTGCCTCCCGAGTGCTGGGATTACAGGCGTGAGCCACCACGCCCGGCACTGTGGTATGTGGTACTGGTTGCCTCTGGGTGTGGGTCTCCACATCCAGTATTGTTATGTGGTTACCGGGGAATCGAACCCGGGTCCTTGCGCTTGCGAGACAGGCGCCGGAACCACTGAGCTAACTCCCCGGCCCCTACATTGAGATTCTTGACGTGGTTCATATTCTAGGACTTGATAATTCTTGTCCTGGGCATATAACCTCATGAAATCAACTGAAATGTCCACAGATTTAAGTATAGCAGCCATACAAATTATTGTGATTTAAATCATGGTGTGGAAAAACTAGAAATAACATAAATATTAAACATTCGAGAGGTTAATTTGTAGCATATTCATTTATTTGTTAAAATGCACTAAAATGATTAAATAAAATACAAAGAACCAAAATAAATGAAAGATGCTCAACATATTACATTAAATAAATACAGAATACAAAAATCATATGCTTAGTGTGATACTCATCTTTCAAAATTTACACTGTATAAAAACTGTACAAAAATGTCAAAGGTTGTGATCTGGCACTGAGGTCTTAGATTCAGATTTTCCTGCAGAGTCTCTGGGCAGAACTCTCCAATTGCACAGAGGACAGGGACACAGGATTCAGGGGTGAAGCCAGCCTGGATTGTGGAAATGGAAATTCTCTGCAGAACACTTGAAGCCAAAACTCTGTGTAAAGGGCTCATACAGCCATTAGCCCAGCTGTACACTGCAGGGAGCATGTGATGGGCTGGCTGACTGTGACTGCTCAGAAATTCCTATGTTCAAGTGTTAACCCCAACACGATGAGAACACTAGGAGATAAGGCTTTGAGGGGTAATAAGTTCATGAAGGTGAATGCACAGGATTAATACCCATACAAATATGATCCCAGAAATATGATTCAACTTTTCCACTCCACAAGGACACAGAAGAAGCTGACAGTCTGAGGCTGAGATGCCATGACCTGGACATGGTCTGAGAATGTCCCTCAAAGGCTCATGTGTTTTTTAAAGCGTATTCCTCAGGGTGGCAGTGTGGAAGGTGGAGGGACCTTAAGGAGCTGAACTCCAATGGGAAGTTCTTAGATTGCTGACAGGGTTGAGATGGCTGTCCTGGGACTCCTGAGCTCTGTTGAGGATGATTATTATAAGAATGAACTCAATCTCTGGCTTCCTGCTTGGTGGAATGATCTCTGCATCCTAAATGTGTTCTTGTAGTTGTGATCCTGTGGCACCAAAACTGAGATGAAACCAGAACCATGACTTGGAACCTCCAAAATCCTGAGTGAAATGAACCTTTTTTCTTTTTAAAGTTAGCTTACCTCAGGTACTTTGTAACAGCAACAAAAGATGAACTAGCATTTTAGAAGAGGGTCTTCACCAAAATCTAACCCCAGTGACACAAAATTCTCAAAATTTTCAGCCCTAGAATTATGAGAAATAAAGTTATGTTGTTGATAAGTCTTTATGCATTTCACTATTTTTAAACAAACCCCTACAGTTTATCTATAAATTCCTCCAAAATTAAAAATATCAAGCAGTACTTGTAAGGAAAAATTAACAAATTAAAATAAAATCTGAGTCCTTTTCCCCTTCTCTTTACAATCAAAGAAAACAGATTAAAGTGCAATGGAACAGGGTGTACAGAGAACCAGGAGGGGAGGACAGGAAGATAAACTCCTAGGTGCTTAAAAGTCATTCAACAGAAATTGATAAACACAGCAAAATGCAGGACATTAAGGAGTAGCCATGATGAGAGGTCCGCTGTCGATATGTCTCCCTTCCTCTGCTCTTTTCTTGTCCTATTCTTGTGAAGAGAGATTTGGATCCCTTACTACAGCCGAAACAACAAGCTGTCATTTTTAATGAAAAGAAGTCACTAGTGATTTCACTTTTCTTGTGTGCTCTTTTTTAAAAAATAGAATGCAGTATAGTTCTATTTCTAATATGATATCATCTACAATCAGAGAAACAGAACATCATCATTGAATCATAAACAAATACAAACAAAGAACAACAGTGGAGGACACAAGGCTACGTATTTGAGCTCTGGTTAAAGTCTCGTTAGTTCTAGGAGAGTATGGGACCCAAAAGAATCTGCTTTTGTCTTTGTTAGACACTGTTTTCACAGTGAGAAAACTGCTCTTTTTGGCACTAACAGGAATGATACTTTACAGGATATGAAATTGAGATTACGATGATGTCTTGTGTTTTTAATAATCAAACTTTGGCTTTAGATGTCACTATGAAGCTTTTTACTGCTCTCAACTGAGTCAATCCTGAGGTTACCCATTCAAGGTCAAGGCCAAGAGACAGAAAGAGTAAATGTATTTGGGACATTCCGTCCCCACTTAAATATCTCAATCTCAAACTCTCTTCCATTTTATTTTCCACATATAGTTGTACTCCAATTAATATTACCTTCCACTGGGTTCCAAAAGCATTTAAGTTTCATAATCTTGTGGCCCATACTCAAAACAGACATGTCACCCATCTGACACATCAGACAAGGAACCAAGAGAGATGAATACAAGACAATGAACATACTTTTTCTCCCTGCTTTGCTGAGAATGATTCTTGGTAGAGAAGAGGAAATCTATATCCTCTCAACTTGAAGAAGCCCTTTATTCAAGTGGGAAACACTGAACAGTTCTGAGTTATCAATGAGAGAGATCACAATTATGGTGATGTTTTCACCCTTTGCAATTTTATGAGAGTGAATAAGAAAGAATTGCCCCATTGGAGCATGTGGAAATAATGAAGGAGATGAGCCCAATTTGGGAAGGGGTACCAAAATACCCCAAATGGTTTATCGCTGTGATGTATCATTCCTTACAGAAAATCTTCATCTACCCTATGTTAACTAAGGCTTTTCAGGGAATGAGGCTTGGGCACAGGATCTCATGCAAGCTAAGCAAGAAATCTATCAACTCCATCTTTGAGAAGAAATAAGATGAAAACATCTTATATACAAAGAACATCTTGAAGCATGTATCACAGTGATTTTTTAAGCTATATTTCTTAGAGCAAACGTTCTATGTATGACCAGGAGCCCACTGACTTCATCTCCTAAGTGAAGGAAATGCCTTAGCCTATGCTTAGCTGGTGTTGGTTGATCTCCTGTTCGTTCCTCAAAAAAAATGAACATTTTAGAGCAAGATGTTCTAACAATGAGGGTGAAGAACTGATCCAGTTTGGAGAGAGAGACAGTCTCTTAACGTACCACCTCTTGTCTCAGTGAAACTAAGGGCTGCCAAACCCACACTCATTTTTCTAAATACCTACTAGCCATCTAATCTATGAGGACTAGTGTTAATCCTTGGACATCCTTTCTTTCCTCCTTCAGATGCAACTTGAAAGCTGTTTTCAGAGGACTGTAATATTATATAGTGACATATGGAGTAACCTTTTCTAAAATGTCACACACAAGAAAAGGAGAAAATTTCAATATTCTCAAACTCTTCTGCCCTATCAGATGATTATCAAGAGACTTTCTACCAGGTACAAAATGTCAACCTGATAATCCTGATTCTTTTTTTTTTTTAATCTTTATTGGTACCTTACATATACGCATCATGATTGCACTCCATAATGGGGATTTGTACCAGTAAAAGACACAACTTAATTCTCATTTTTTCCCATAGCCCTACCCACCCTACTGCCCTCTCATATACATAATGTTGTTATAATTTCATTATTTTTCCCCCTTCACCCTATTTTACTTTGAGCATTTTCTATTTCACAATATATAACATACAATTCTAGGACTCATTTACATCTTTATTTTCTCATACCAGAGAAAACATGCGATATGTACCTATCTGTGCCCTATTTATTTCACTTATGAGGATATCCTCAAGGTATGTCCATTTAAGTAGAAATGATTCAAACTTATCATTTTTTATGGCAGAGTAATATTCCATCCTGTAGAAGAACCACAGCTTTTTGATCCAGTCTCCAGTTGATGAACACTTGGGTTGTTTCCAAGATGTAGCAATCACAAATTAAGCTCCTATAAACATGGGTGCACATATGTCACTGTGATATGAGTCTTTTAATTCTTGTGTGTATATACCTAGCAGGGCAATGACTGGGTCAAATGGGACCTCCAATCCCAGCTTTTTAAGGAATCTCCAAACTGATCTCCACAGAGGTACGAGTCTACAGTCCCACCAACAGTGGAAAACTGGGCTTTAACTTGCCAAAGACTAAAACTAGATCTAATTCTTTCACCATGTACCAAGCTAAAATCAAAGTGGATAAGAGACCTAAATATTAAAACAGACACTCAAACCTGTTGCAAAACAGGTTAGGTAAAACTCTTGAAGACATTCACTTAAGGAAAGACTTCATGAACAAAATTTCTGTAGCAGAGGAATTGGCGGAAGAAATCAACAAATGGGACCTCATTCTTTTAAAAAGCTTCTGCACAGCAAAGGAAACCACCAACAGAGCAAAAAGGCAGCCAACAATGTGAGAAAAAATCTTTACCAGCTGTTCCTCAGACAAAGGGCTACTATCTAGAATATATAAAGAGCTCAAAAAAAATCACCCCACCCAAATTTAAAGACCCAATTCAAAAATGGGCATCTGAAATGAACAGATATTTTTCAGAGGAAGAAGTAAGAGCAGCTAAGAAGTGTATGAAGAAATGCTCAACATCATTAGTCATTCGAGAGATGCAGATGAAAACAACACTGAGATTTCATCTCACTCCACATAGAATGGCTGCCATTTCAGACATTTCAACAGCAAATGTTGGCGAGGCTGCAGAGATAATCCTGATTCTTACCACTAGGTGGTAAAGAGTCGGAAGAATCAGATAACTGAAAATTCACCTGCAGGACTCTAACCTATCTTGCAAAACCTTGTTATGAGTCACTGAGGAAGATTTAGTATTACACACAACCGGATATTATGTTTTCATTTGATTTCTGAAATGACTTGCTCACAATATTTAAGACGTGTTTTGCATGATCAAGCAAAGTAATGTAGCCTTGGGAAGGGGGGTGGAATACCAAGAAGCAGTTTCAGTGTAAGGATAGTCTCATTCTGCATAAATAAAATGCGTGGACTGAAATCACCAGTTCCTGAACTACACAATCAAAAACTCAGCCGTTATTGACTATTTGCTATTTTTCAGAAAAAGGCCTTAAAAATGGAATGCTTGATGAAGTTGACTCTGTCAACTTAGTATTCATAAGACATAACTTGAAAAATATGAAAACACTCAGTAGAAAGAATATCCAAAAGGTGAATTTTGGCAAATACCAAATGTTGAGCTATTTCTAAAGAGGATTAACTGCCAAGAGAATATGCATTTAATCATTAAAAATGATCATTTATGATATCAATCCTGGTGAGTCTTTATGAATCAAATTATATGGCAACAAGATCAGAGGACTCAGCTCTGTGGAGGCTGAGTGGATTCCAAGGAGTGGACAGAGGTAGCAAGTTGCACTTTATGATGTTTTATAGCTTCTAAGCTGTTTGTAGAAAAAAGATGGGGACATAAAAACAGAGAGAGGATCTGTTGACTAGTTGCCTTGCATCTGAGTGTCACTTCTGCTCCATGGCAGAGACAGATGGCCTAACGGCACACCTGTTTCCTGCCACATGGCTGCATTACACTTTCTGGCTTCCCTGGAATAAAGTGTGGCCCTAGCTACTTTCTGGCCAATGGAGGCATCTGGACTTTGATCATAAAACTTCTACAATTATTAGATGTTCCTCTTACTTTCTGCCTACTTAACCTTGGGGCTATATGTAAAACACTGTGAAACACAACAAAGAAAAGTCCAAAATTTTGGACACCTGCTTTGAGGAGAGTTTTCCACTATGTAGGATTATTCATTTTTATATTATATAAAGACTAATATTTTATTATATATTAAACCCCTAAGAACTATGTGTTTCTCATTTTTAGCTCACATTACTATTACCAATATAACTAGCTTTTCCCCTACTTAGGGTAAGTGGTTAACTTCTCTATGCCTCAATGATTTCTTTGTAAAACAGAAATATTTCTATTGTACTTCAAAGGGTTGTTAGGAGACCATAAATGGAATATGTTCATGGTACTTGCTATATAGTAAGTTCAAAATAATTGGCAGCAGTTATTAACCTCCCTTGTTGTTGCCTAATTTTTTGTTATTGTGCTAAATATTTGATGCCCAGTACCCAGATTAATCCCCCAAATAAAACTACAATTCATATAACTCCTACTGTGTCCAGAATAAAAAGTGTAATAATTTTTAAAAACTGGGTATTTTCTACTAGTTCAGTACTGTTCCAAACACTTCAAACACTAACCCCAGAATAACCCTACCAAGAATATGTTGCTATCACCCCACATTACAGATGAGGAAACAGAGACAATGAGTTTACTTTCCATCCTGAATCCATGTTGCTACCAAATGGCAGAAGCAGGGTGGAAAGAGGTGAAGCCGGCTCCAGAGCACTTGCTTTTGTTTGCTGCTGATCACTGAGACAGTTAAAACTTATCAAAATCAAGTGAAATACATAAGGTCCTAGGTAGGAGCACTCATGGCCTTGGCATGGGAAGTAACTGGAGGTGGATCAGTTCATTTTAAATGAGAGATAAGTAAAATGGAATGAGATTGGTGTTATTTAGGGCCAGCCCTGCAGATTGAGGACTAGTGTTAATGAGGATGGCAGGACATTAGTAGTAATTAATGACAGCTATATAATCCTACCAGGTCTCTGAATTCTCATATCACAGAAAACCTTGTTTTGGTCTTAAATTTTCCAAATTCTGTGAACTTTTCACAAACCTGAACACCTAGGTAGCACTTGCCAGGGTTTTGAGCTTCTGTGAGGTTTTGTTATTGGCAGCAATTTCAACCCAGACATTGCTAAGAGCTCGCTGTAGCAGCAGGACCTGCAGCAGGCACAGTGAGACCAGATCTTTGCCTCCTCTCTCTCTGTCATTAGTCCTAAGATGAGTCATCACCAAGAGCCTGCCCCCTAACTGTGTGGAGGGAGATTGTAGAACATCACTGGTGCTTAATAATTTAAGTGCAGAAGTTGCTTGGGTTGTACATGCACCCAGTTTTCTCATGAGAATTTTTCTCATGAGAATGTCGCATTGTTACAATCGTAGTGAATCTGTTTACCATCCAGTTTTTGGATAAAAGGTCCATTTCACTGATAAATACTTTTGCTTTTACATAGGCAGAAAAAATTGTCTTCTGCAGAACACTCTGCCTTGAAATTATCCACTGGATATCTCAGAATGACTGGTTCATTGTCTAAAATATATGATTGAGTTTTATCATTTTGAGGGTGAGCTCATTATCTGCCTGCTGCTCAGTCTAAGTGATAAAAATAGTACAAAGAATAAGATGTGCTGAAATACAGCATGATAAATTTTTCTTCTCTTGAAAAACACTGTGTAAAATCACCCCTTTAGTCCTCCCCAATTTACACAGCACAGCTATTACCCTGTAATCAGTGAAATGTATTATGAGGAGCTGATTTAGGTAGACAATGGTTCTAGATACTATCTAGGTCATATAATCTGTATTCTCTAAAATGTATAAAAGTTAATGATGAGATATGTGAGGTAAATATTTTATAAATTTTTTTTCAAAAAATAAGAGGATACAGCAAGTATTGTGATATATATTTATCACACTCATCCAAAACCATGTTTTCAGTAGAAAAATTAAAAGCATTAAATATGATTGAAAGGTACACTGCTGAAAGCTGTGGTGTTGGCTGACATGACACTAGGTACACCTTTGAAACACACAGTAGAACACTGGACAAACACTTGGTCTTCGGAGCCTGTGCCACCTTGGGCAAGTCAATTATTTTTGTATTTGTTTTTTCACCTGTAAAACAGGGAAATAACATTGCCTCCTACACAATGTGGCTGTAAGAAAGAACCAAGTCAATGTATACAAGAAATTTGAACAATACTTATTTTAAAACAAGTGCTTGATGAAGGCATGCAAACAGAACAAAGTCAGATTTGAAACTTTCAGCTATAGGACAAGTTCAGAGATCTAAAGTATGGTGACTCTAGTTAATAACACTGCCTTGTATACTTGAAATTTGCTAAAAGTGAGGTTTTTTCAGTACTAGGGATTGAACCCAAGGCCTTATCACATTAGGCAAGCACAGAGCTATAGTCTCAGCCCTTAAAAAACTACATCTTCAGTATCTGAACACACACACATATGTACAGAGTACACATACATAAAATAATCACCTATGGTGATGAGTGTCAGAACTGAAGTTAGCTTTTCTTGAATGATCACACTCTGATTGCAGTAAAAAAGATGGATTAAAAATAAATATTTTCTACCTTCCTTATCATAGACTACATATTAAGGAAAATTAAAATCAAGGTGGCAATGAAACCAATATTCATTCCACACTTGTCACTGTCCGTCTTGAAAGTGTGTAGGGGGCATAGAGGAAAAATTTCATCTCCAAAATGAAATCATGAAGATTAACTGAAGTTAGTTCCATTTCAAAATACTGGGTGTCTCCAGGAGTGTCATTCCTGTTCACAAGGAACTTACCTTAACTGCTCTGCATCTTTTAACTAAGCCTTTCAGTGTGGGGGGTTATCAAGGAATGTGAAATACAAATTTATACAATAGGAAGTTGTACAGTGATATAACTCATCTCTCTGGATGGTTGACCACAGCAGGAAGATTCATTTAGGCTGCACTAGTTTGTGATATGATCTGCTGATTTATATCACATTTCTGGGGTCGTGGCTGGAACGTTTGAGTTGAATTCTTTAAATCTATCCTCATGTCATAACAAGTTGTCCTGACTTTGTTCAAAGTCAGCCTATGAAGACTCAGATCAATGGAAGCATCCAAAATACATTTGCTGAAACAGTGACAGCTGCTACAGCAATATTTCTTTGGTCAAATGAAGTAACATAGCCAAACCTGATTTAAGAACTAGAGAAATAGACTCCACCTTTGGATGGAAGGAACTGCAAAGTCATATTGCGATGGACAAAGACAGAGTCAGTGGATGAATCTGTGGTCATTTCTGCAACCTACCTCATAGCCAACATCATTTTGTACTGTGGAGAAGAATTCTAAGAAAGACTCTTTAAAATCAGAGAAAGTCAAAGTTCATTTTCCAAGTTGGCCCACAATGCCTTAAAATATCCTAAGTTTCTGGCATCTGGTTGCCTTCTGCTGTCTAATGTGAGGCAAGACTTTGTACAGGTGGAACTACTAGGTAGACCAAAATAAGTATGTGTATATGACTCATACTAAATCAGTCCATATGATAATAAAAACTGCAAAATCCCTAATTTTGCTTCCATTCAATGAATAGTAACAATTCAAAAAAATATAGACAACAACGTGCATATTGTTGGTATTGCTTCAGTTTTGTCAGCTGTGACAAATAACTCTTTATAAACTACTTTTAAATTTTGGATGGTGTAGAAAGGAGAATAAGACCAGCAGTTTAGTGCATTAATCTAGTAATGTAATCAACTAAAATAAGGACATCTTTGCAGTAGGTACCATTAGGACTCGGCTTTTGGTTTAGATAACTGTATTTTAAGTCTCACTGGATTTATTTTTAGAATTTCTACATTTTAGCAATCACACCTGTCAATTTACCAACTTATAGAAGATTTATTAACTCATCAAATTAAGGTGGTTGGTAATGTATTTTACCAAGCAACAGAAATACCTAATTTAAAAAACATAATTTTCCAAGACATGCAGAAAACAAAATCTTCAACTATTTAAAAAATGTCAGAGGCTTTAAAATTAAATTTTATTCAAAGTATAAAAGCTAGGAGCAGTCAGGAAAATACTAAGGAAAAAGAACATTTGTTGAAGTAATTAGAGATTTTATTACTCTGGATCTTCTATCTGGCATATTGAATGTAGATTGCATTGTTTTTGTCTCTTCAGGTCAAAACTTGATAGAGGAGGAAGTACAAAAAGTGTAGAAGTTCATCACAAATGATGGCAAAGTGAAAGATGAAAACAACCTAAGTAACCTAAAATCTTTAAGGTGATAATAGGAAAGAGACTGGAGATCAGATTGCATAATTCTTCATTTCAAACTGGAAAGAGAGAGAGAGATGCCAAAAGCTATTTGCCTGAATTTGCACAGCACACAGGTGACTAATCTGCTGCCTAAGAACAGATCATGCTGTATTTGCCTCAGGGCCTGATCATAATTGCATAATAAGTTCCCCGTCATGCTCCTCCAGCCTTCATGACCTCATTTTAGCATGAGTGAAATATTTGAAAATGGATTTCTGAATACTGTAACAGACTGCAAGAGTGAGGTAAAAGTCTTTCATGAACTTCTGATTTAAATTCAATTCATCAGCTTACCATGTTTTTGTAGGTGAGGTTGAGCTAAGCTGGGTTGCATGAAAATGCAGGGAAGGCTTCAGCATGTGCACAGATGTTCAGCGACTCCTCCTTACTTGCTGGGAGCCCGCACTGCTGCAGACTAGAAACAGACTGTATGGAAATGGACAACCGCTGAAGTCAAAGAAGCTTGAACTCCTTATTTTTTTTATAGTGGAAGGTGATATCAAAGCTTTATTGGAATCATCCGAGTAGTTCATTCTACAAAGACAGTCCTGGACCATCGGAATCATTTCAGATGTCTCAAACCCTGCAGATCCAGAGGCATTAACATTTCTTTCCACGTCTCACAGCAAAACTATTGTTCTTTTCCACATCTCTCAGAAATACTGCTATTCTTTGCAGTAGACAAGAGGTGTAAATTTGAGGAAATAAGAGCAAGAAGGAGAGAGAAACAGCTGGAAAAACAAAGAGAAGGGCAAGTAAGCAATGAGCCAACATCATTTGATTAAAAAAATGTTGAGTATGAGGGGTAGACATATCTAGGAGGTATTCAGGAAAAAAGAGATTTGGGTACAGTTAAGGAGATGAGATTTTTTTAATATATATATTTTTAAATCTTTTTTTGGTACATTATGAATACACATCATCATCGCATTTCACATTGAGAGTTTGTACTAGAATATGACACGACTTGATTCTCATTTTTTCCCTTTTCCCCCCACCCTGCATTCCCCCACCCCCTATATACATAATTTACTTCCTTTTTTCTTTATTATTACCACATGAGATGAGATGATTCTTGAATGAGCACTAATGTCATCAAGGGACAGCTGTGGTCTGTTTGTGGATGGTCCATGTAGTAGTCTTTGTCACTGATATTCAAAATTAGTAGACAAATAATATATATTATTTTTACTGCAGTTGCTTGCTTGATAGTACATCTTTGTGAGTAGGATCTTTCAGAAACACATCCTCACGAGGCCCTGTCTTTCCCTGGGTTGTAGCCCTTTGCTGCGTCCTGAGTTTTCCTCACGATGCTGTAGCTTCATTCCCTCTGCACAGCCCTGCCCACCCCCGTCGCGCCTCATTTCATCTCAGTCCGCGCCATACTCCGCGCCACTGTGTGGCCGATACCTCGCTCTCCACGTGCAGGAAGTCCAAAGCAACTATAGGACAGTACAGCTTAAAATAAGCACTACTGTAAGAAAAAATTCACATGTAAGAATTTAGGGAGGAAATACATCTGTGGGAGACAAAGAGAATGAGAGGACTGTGAAGTGTTGCCACAATTAAAATGTTAATTCTAAATCCGTTTAGCTCCGAATTTTTTCTCTCTCTTTTTTTCCTTCTGAGTAATCGTATAGCTCATATTCCAAATGTGTTAGCTTAGGCATTCAGCTTAAAATATACTTTGATTAATTCTGAATTATTCAGCGTTAATCAGGTATTGCTTCAAGTTATCATCTCTGTGTTTCATATCTCCAGAGTTACAAAGTTGAGTTTAAATACTTCTGAATAAAGTTAACCCCAAATTATGTGTGTGTTTTGCTCTGTCAGCAGCTTAGCTGAAAGGAAGGTGTTAATGTGTGAGGCTGGATGGAATGGAAAAAGAAAAAGTTATTTTGCAGAAGGTGAATGAAGCCCAACTCAGGATAGGATTCTGCTTATGGTGGTTGAGATGCCACAGGGTTTAAAGCCAGCATTGCTCCTGGACTGTGGGATCAACCTGTTTCTGGAGGGGAAAGTAAGTGCACACAGGGACTTGAACAGCATGACATCCTTGCCTCAGGGTCTGTTCCGAAGAAAGGTTCTGTGGGAACTAAGAGGCCTGTTATTACTAAGGCGAGCCCAGTAGGAAAAGAACAGGATGCAGTGAAAAGTGTGATTTTAGCGATAAATAACAAGAGGCCTAATCCTGATTCAGTCTTTTTCCAACTTTGTGCTTATGCAATTTGAGTAAGTGAGCTTCACTTTACATTCTATCTGACACATAGTAGATATTCGATCATTAATTATTAGTACTATTACTAATGATGCTAAGGATTAATGTGACTTTTAATGTGAGTATTAAATGCACAGAACATAATTCAAAGGCACATCATTTTTCCATTCTCCTTCTAGATTTGGCTTTTAATGCATGGATGAGCTCAGCTGAATGAAAAGGGTCCTCATTTCCTGCAGAATAATAAGACTATCACCTCTAGTGTGTTCTACCTCAAACCATTTGTCTTAGTCACCTTCTCACCTCTGTGAGATAATCCCAACCCCCATGACCTGAAGGAGGAGAGCTTTGTATGGCTCTGTTTCACACTTGGAGTCTATGATTGGCAGGCTAAGACACAGAAAAGGAATGTGGGAGGAGATGCCTCTCAGAAATCAGCTCATATCATGGCGGCTGGGAAGCAGAAAAAGGAGGCAGGAGCCGAGGAGAAGAATACACTCTTCCAGACCACAGCCCCAGTGACCCTCTTCTAGGGGGTTCTGCCTTTCAGTAGCAAACAGCCGAGGAATCATCATGATCCAACCATCTTCCAAACATAGGAGGCTTTGGTGGCCACTTTAGACCCAAACCATCATATTATCCTTGTTGTGTAAGGGATAAAGAGATGGTAATGGTGGCTTGAAGATGATGTGCTGGTCGGAGGAACCCTGGAGAGAAGGCTTGGCAACAGAGCAGTGAAAACAGATAGGCCAGACCTCAAATCCCTTTGCTCCATCCCTGCACTGAAGCAAACAGCCAAGTCAGAATAGCCAGTGATGAGAATCATTCAGTCTATGATTGAGGCCAATTTTTTTCCCAAATATTCCAGCTCTTATCAGATTCTAAGGTTGATGGTGTTGGCGCTGAACAGGGAGGAGCTATATGTTTCTTCCTGAGAATGTTTCTTCTTTGCTTCTAAACTCATATAATCTTAACAGAACATATTTTACTTTAATTCCTGTTAAAAATCTTCCCAGGCAGTTTATCCAGTGACATGTGATAAAATATAAAATGAATTTCATGCCTCAAAATAATTCTGTGTGTTAAAGTTATATCATCTCTAACATTCCTTCTGAATGACATTTTTGTTACTGCTGTCTTTACATTTCTTGGTTGTCCTTCTCATAGTTGTTATGTTAATTAAATTTCACTTTCTTGATGACATTTTCCTCTTTCTATAACTTATCTCCCTCCTCAAATATTTTTAACATTAAAAAGAAAGAAGTCTCCACTCAGAGATCTACTCTTCCTGGGCATTCCTGGGGCATCCTCTCTTGGTTTTGTGGCAGTTCTTCCTAAACACAGGAGTTTTGGGGGAAAAGCATCCACTTCTCATCAGTTTCACAAACTTTAAGCTCAGCCTTCTTCTCTTTCCTCTCCCTGTCACCCTCATCTGGACAGTTGACTTTCTTTTAAAGTAATCTTTATCTAATTCATATACCACAACATTACCCTTTGAAAGCGTATAACCTAAATGCTTTAAAGTGAATTTTAATGTATTCACAGAGTTGAGGAACCACCTGTGATAGATAACCGACAGTGTCGCTTTGATTAAGAAATGCCCAACTAGACTGGTTCAGTGTAGCTCTGGGTGTGAAGACCCACCTAGGAAGGGTGGTTGTCAGAATGGTATAAAAATAAAAGGGAGAAGGAAGGCTCACTTCTGTTTTTTTAGACTCTCTAGTCTTAACCTTCACCTTCACCTTGGATGTCGCCCCCTGGCTTCCCTCACAGACTCTGCAGTTTCCAGCATGGACCCTTCCACCTTGGGCCTAGGTCTCTAGGCCTTCCAGGACAGATCCGTCAGCCTCCCACTACAGAGCCTTCAGCCACCTGATATGAACTGACATCACTGCACTGAGCTCTGGGCCTTTGACTGGATCTTAGGGATCCTTAATGTGCAGATGGACCCTCTGCACTCTCCCATCCCTGATTGTAAGCAGGTCTTGTAAATTCTTAGATATTTGTATGCCTTACATTAAATCTCTTTCTTTAGTAAGCGCTGACTGCTACACAATCCCCACACTATTTCTCTTACATCTCCCTCAAAAATATCCCTGTCCTCGTTAGCAGTCCCTTGCCATAGTCTGCCCCAGTGGCTCAACACTGTTAATCTGCTCTAGTTTGTATGGATTTATCTCTATAGGTATATCACATAAATAGAATAATACAATCTATAGCCTTTGAAATGTGCTTTTTTATTTAGTATTTTTCAGTGTCAATTCCCACTATAGCGTATATAAACTTCTTCATTCCTTTTTCTGGCTGAATAATATTCTATTTATGGATATATCACATCATGTCTGTCAATCTATTCAGAGATATGTGGGCTGTTTCCACATTTGTCTGTGAGTAATATGTCTATAAATATTTGTATGCAAGATTTTGTGTGGACATATTTTTGATTCCACTGAGTACCCAAGGAGTGGAATTTCTACATCACATGTTATGCAATGTATAACATGCCAAAGAACTTTCACATAGTTTTCCAAAGAAGCTGTACCATTTTACATCCTATAAGAAGTGTATCAGATTTGGACTTACAGAATGTTTGTGTCTCTGCATCCTCCTCTCTTTCCTTTTATCAATACTCCATTCTGATCCCAGCATTCCCAGTGACCATCATCTGACTGACTGGGCCACAATCACCCAGGCTTCCCAGTCCATCTCCCCTGCTTCCATTAAGGAGATTGCTATGTAAAGCACTAACCTGACCCAATCACCGCATTTGAAGGGCGACAGATACTTCACATGGTCAAAAGAACCCATGTGAAGTGTGCTGACTGTGTCCTGGATGTGCCTCACACAAACCTCATGCTCAGTGTCTGAGATTCTCACTTATAAAGAGTTTATGTGGAATTGCAGGGACAGCTCCATGTTCTGCTTCTCAGCTGATGTTTGTTCTGGCTTCACAATTGTCATCTGGCACTATTTATTATCCACTACCACTTTAGAAAGTTACCATTACTCTACTCTTTTATTCAGCAGTCAATTGCTGGACTTGATGTATTAATATTTTGAATTAATTAAAAGCATTTATACATATTCAATTAAAAATAAAAGATTTAAATGGCTTAAAGAAATAATTTAGACAGATTACTGCACTGTAAAGTAAAAATCACTTACATTGTACTAAAAATCAAAGTATCTCCCACATTACCAATTTTATTTACTAGTAAAAAATGTTTATATAATTATACTATTCACTAGATTTGTAATTAATATTTATATTATTGTTTAATTTATTCAAAAATATGTGTTAAGCATTTGCAGTATGCCAGGCACTATTCCAGGTATCTGGGATTAAAAGAAAATTCCTATTATCCTGATTTTTCCTTCTAAAAGGGAAAGAAAGCCATAAACAAATAATAAAATTGGTCAGTAAGTAAAGCAGGATGTAGAACAGAGAGTACAGAAGAGGCTACTCAGGCAAGGTGACATTTGTACTGCTACAAATTCTCAACATTGACTGTGATCATAATGTATATATAACATGTACCAATAAATCAATTTTTTAATAAAAGAGGGGAAAGGATTATACTATGTGGATGTTGAAAAGTATAGTCCTGGTCATAGTTCTAAGGGGACAAGGAAGGGGGATAATGTCCTCTAGTAACCTCCCAGAAGCTGATGTCTTGGAAGCACATGAAGAATTTCGCATTTGTTCAGGGTGAGAGCTCATCAGTTGATGATGAAATCCACGAATGAGACAGACGTACTGGTGGGTCTCCAGGACCGGTACAACCTGAGGAGGGCGGAGGAAGGGACGCAATCCCAGCAGCACCAAAACCACTCTGTTCAGGCTTCCTCTGTGAGCAGCTTGGAGCCCAGTCATTTCCCTGACACTGCTTATTTTTGTCGCTCCCCATCTGCTTTCCGGAGAAGGGAGATATAAAAAGCCAAAAACACCAACAGGGGTTTACTTGCTTAATTCAGAGACCACAGGGAGGCAAGAAAAGTTCTGCGTTTGCCACGCTAGCTCGGTACAGCGGCGAGCTGACGAGGAGGGGTGGCAGCAATCAGGGACACCAGGGCCCATGAGTGCAGGCAGAGAGGAGAGGAGGCGGAGTCCAGGCCGGCCAGAGCGGGGGCCTCCCTGCGGCACTTTCCTGGCTGGAGTTGCCGTGCTCTCTGGAGAGTTTGGGCTACTTCGCAGACCTCACCTCCCTGGCCACCCTCCCACCTCCCCCCCAGAGAAACAGAAGCCACTTGCTGTTAGGGAGAATGGAATAGTGGAAACGCAGGTTTCAGGTCAGTCATCAGCCGAGTCCAGTAAATAACTTTGCGCTTCCAGAAGCCAAACAACTACATTTGTCGTTGCTTTTCTAAGTAGTATATTTTTAAAACAAAATGAATGCACGCACATAATTGCTAAAGTCAAATACTACCAGATTCGTGTTCCCTTCTCTTCCTCTTTCCATCCCTCTTCATCGCATTCATCAGCATTTCCTTTATTGATTTCTGCACACCGGCACCTCAGAACCTTCACAGAACAATCAGACAGCTACTTTTTCTGTCTTATATTCTATTATTAAATTCCCTCTTAGAAAAAAAAAAACGTTGGATTTTAACTGTCTTCCTAGTCCTCCTACTATCTCCTATTTTCCAAAAATAGCTGTGTCACCTTTTTAGGTTAAGTTGATGCTCAGTGATTACATAATTATAACCATCTAATTTTTATTTCCAGATAAGTCATAGAGTGTACTATTATCATTTTTCTCCTGGAGGATTTTGTCATTATTAGATTTTGTTGTTGTCAACCAACTTTTATAAGTACTTTGGCTAATTTATTCCAACTCCAAATTTTTAATATATTCAACTTCATCACATACTTTGTCAGTTTCTCCTCCTCCTCCTCCTTCCTCTCTCATGCGCTTTCTCTCTCTCTCTCTCTCTCATTCTCTCTCTCTCTCTCTCTCTCTCTCTCTCTCTCTCTCTCTCGTTTCCCTATAAACTTTCCTCCTGTTCCAGTTTTTCTCTTGACTTCAACACAGGTGTCATCTGCCATTACTCTTAGGATTCTTGGGTTTTTTTTTTTTCTTCTTCTTTTATTAAAGTCCTCATTTTCTGTATCATACATTATTTTCTTTCTGAGATTAGTCTTTTAATTTTCTGAGAAGCTCATTTTCCCTAAATTCTGCATCAAACAAATGAAGTTCTATTTAAAAGCCTATGTGTTTGTGTGTGTGCTTCAGTGTTTCCTACATTTTTATCTGATCCTTTATCTATTAGAATAATTTAGTTTATTTTTTCAAATGTATGAGATCATGTATATTAGAGGGAGGGGGGTATTTGATTCTCGGGTGTGTATCTATGTAAGTGGCAGCTCTATAGCATACTGAATTCTATCCTCAGCTCTACTGTGTCTCAGATACAGTATGATGAATGTTAGCATTATATACATCTAAAATGAACCAATAAGATGTTTTAAAATTTTTTAAAAACTTAAAAGTCAGAATTAGGTCTACCAACTTTGAGTCTGATGTCCTCTACCTGAACATAATTTCATACCCTGATAAATTATGGTCATGAGAAGGTAGAGCTTTATGAAAATTTCATGAAGAAGCCATGGAAACAGAAACATTTCCAAGAAAAGCTTTTTAACTTTTCACTCCTGTGATTTAGTAATTAATCAGTATGTGTCAGTAGAAGTTACAAGCAAAATTATCAAATTACATCAGTGTAGGCCACATTTTTATGCACAATTCTCCTATTTTACTAGTTCTTTGTCCAAATGGCCAAGAAATTTCAGGCAATAGTATAAGATAGATGATAGATAGATAGATAGACAGACAGACAGATGGATAGATGTAAAAGTTAACTAACATAGTAGGGAAAGAGAATAGAAGAGGAAGAGGGTGATTTTTACATTAACTAAGTCTTCACCAGACTACTAAGACCCTCTCTATCTCAGAAGGGCAATAATAGAGTCTGTCATACAGCTTTCAGTCTTAGTGTTTCTCATTACTGTGTAAAGGAAGAATTTATAAGCTGCTTTCCTTTAATCCTAAAAGCACCAAAAAAGATGATTAGAGTTTACCTTCATCAACATTTCAGAGAACAGCATTTTCTAAACTAATGCCCCTGGGCTTATAAATGACCTGTACGGTTAATGCTCATCTTTATTAGCCAAGCCCCTAGTGGTGTGGGCTCAGCAGCTAAAATGTTTCTCTACTTCAGACCTAAAAGAATTCATGAGACCCAGGACCTTGCCAAGTTCCTGTTGTTAGACTGTGAGCAAAACCGAACTGGTTGATGAATTGCATTAGAGCACAAAACACAATAAGGATTTGTTTACCTCTGTCAGGAGAAGGGGCTCTGGGGTTCAGCTTTCATGCCCCACACTGTTCTTGCAAGAATGAATGTCCAGGCTGGTCTAATATGAAGATCCTCACCAATGCCAGACATACTAGTCAACCCGACCTTTTCCTCAGAGGGTGTGTACAGTGCCTTGCTTCAAGGGACCTCTGCTCAATTCTTTCCTCTCCTTCATTTTTTCAGCATCGACCAAAAGTTCCCTTATTTTCTCATCTCAGTTTCTCACAGAATGAAAGTGTAGCTAAGCTCAAAAAAAGATAGGAAAGCTTTTATATGCACAACAGAACCTATTTTATTCATTAGCCCACCGTTCCCACTTCCCTATCTCTTCAGTGCAATCACATCTCTGCCCCTAATCACATTTTGTTCCTTCACTCCTGCATTTATTTATTCAGTGATCATATTTTGGGTACTTGTTATGTCTAGGTACCATGTAGATACTAGAAATATAACCTCAAAAGAGATTTGAGTAGACCTTCAAAGAAAAAAGACTCCAAATATATCAATGTCTATATGCCAGTATTTCTATATAGATATGTAAGTGATCCTTAGTATGGCTACATAATGGGTCACCTGGGTGTATGATATCAACCTGGGTACACAGTCACCCCTTAAGATATTGGAGTTGCGGGCCGGGGAGTTAGCTCAGTGGTTCCGGCGCCTGTCT
>PVIR01011094.1:0-48085 GCA_004026965.1 Petromus typicus | reverse complement strand
AAAGGGGACAATGTTGAGATTGTAACAAAAAAGTAAGGAAACAAATTTTATATATATGGGGGGGTGGTAGGGTGGGTGGGGCTATGGGAAAAAAATGAGAATTAAGTTGTGTCTTATACTGGTACAAATCCCCATTATGGAGTGCAATCATGATGTGTATATTTAATGTACCAATAAAGATAATTAAAAAAAAAAAATCAGTCTTTTAAAACTTCTTCCTCTTCAGTTAGCACACCACGTGACCACGGACTCACTAGGAAGTCCTCATTTCTCGGCCTGCGGAGGGGGGGGCGCGGGGGGGGGCAGGCTCTGCCTCCAGGGATGGAAAGCCACTGGCATGTGATGATCAAGACAACTGCAAAGAGGGAGGAGCAGATCTGCGAAAATATGTACATGATCTGAAGGTCTCAGAGGCTTGCAAAAACACCCACCCGAGTGCCTGTCAGCAAACTTTTATTTAAAAGAAATTCCAGTTCTTGCTTCTCAGGGTTTGCACAAATAGAATTTATTTTGTAAGTCACCGTAAAGGAAGAGGTGAAAGGAAGTTGAATTGAAGGACAAGAAGAAGAGCAGCTCAGTACTACACAGTCTTGAGACTTCTGCATAGATGTGCATTCCCTCTGGTTAGAACAAAATAGAGACATCAGCAAGAGAGGAAGGAGGGGTGCCCTTTCCTGAACGACTCAAATAAGATCTAATTATCGAGGCGTGATTAGTTTTTCTTTGGTTTAGTGCTGTTTTCTTCATTCTAATTTCACGTCAAACAATGATGACTGACAAAACCTATTTTCCTTTATTTCGATTTTGAACATTTTGGGATAAGTATTCTTCCGTTAGAAAGTCGTGCTTTATTTAGATTCTACTTTCAGCTTCGTGTTTGGTTTTTAAGACACTGATTTTAGTTTTCTTTAACAGTACTGATTTTTATTTTCACTATGCTATTTTATGTTGAATCATAACCCCGTAGGAGAACTTCTGAAGTGAAAGGGAGCATCCGCTAGGGGGATCGCATGGAGAGGACCCCTGGGCCCTGGGGAATCCGTCCTCTCACTCAAGACTTCTCAGACACACGCTGTTTCTTCCCTAGAAACTCCCTGGAGATCGGACTCCATTTGAAACTATCCTTGCTCCTTAACTTCCCTGCCCTCCTTGGAGACCCTCTTCTCTCTTGTCTCTTTCATATACTCACTTTTGTTTCTTCTTGAACTCTCCATTTTTTTTCTAATTCTGTCATGAGGATCTTGCAAGTTCTTAAACTCAAGTCCTAGTCCTCAGCAGTTCAGTCTGACTTTTGCCTTCCTGTAAGAGTTGGTACTTTCAGAGAGAGAGAGAGAGAGAGAGAGAGAGAGAGAGAGAGAGCCTCTCTTTCCCAGTTCTCATGTGACAAATGACACAAGGCAAATAAAATGGCCAGTTTTCAGTTTTCAAGCAATCCCAATATTCCAGTCCTGTCATCCAGTCCATAAAGAAGGTGTATTAAGTGGTTAGTTTACATGGCAGAAGGCTTTCCCTTCTTTGCTCCATAGAGGATAAAAACTTTCCTTGCAGGTAGAGTTCTGTGCTGTAGAGGAAGAGATATTGTCAGGCAATGATGGGAGTTAGGGGTTTCTAAGATGACTTTTTTTCATATAAAATGATCAAATGAAGCTAGACATGGGCATGATGGCTGGAGTTGCAGCACTCTGTGGTCATGAGGCAACAAGCAGGCAGGTGAAAATTTGTAGTGATGATGATGGAGAAAAGTGATGGGAAGACCCCAGTGAGAGAAACACAGGAGAACTGTGAACAGATGAACTCTTCCCAGCAGCTGTGTAGCTGCCTAGATTTCTCCATGCATGAAACAAATTGGCTTCAGCCATTGTTTGTCATCTTTTTTGGTCACATGCAACCAAAACTATTATTAACACAGTGTATTCAAGGTTACTTCAGCCACAAAAGGGCCAGATCCATGAGTGCATGTGCAGAGTCTTTACTGTAGCCCAGCCCTCTGCCCTTCAGTGAGAATTCCAGGCTATGCACTTAAGTCACAGCATCTGAGAAACCAACCTGGTTTGACTGCAGCTATGTCTGTGATTCAAACAGGAACCCAGCAGGGCAGAAGAAGAAATTATGGGATGCTGGTGTGGTTCTCTTTCTCACCATAGCAACCACTTGAACACAGACTTTTCCCCCCTATTGTTAATATCAGTCATACATAGTGACATATTTTTCCTCAGTCATGCAATCAGAAGACATCGTCAGAGACCAGCAGCCTGCTTGGTTTAAGGTGAGATGTTTGGTGTATGTAATGGTCATTAAGCTGTGGGACAGGAAGTACGAGGGTTGGCAAGACTTTATTCAAAAGGTCTCAAGTAGTGATGAGGTGAGGCCCAGGTCTTTTTATTACCAAAGGTTGAATGGGTTGGAAATCTCTTTCTTCAGTTAAAGTACTGAAATTCCCTCCTCAGAGTATTTTTTTGCCTATAGATATTAATCCTAGAACTCAGGTTGCTATCATCAGACCTGCTTTTTTCTTTTCCTTTCACTGCTAACTCTTCTATACTCTTAAACACTCAGACTGTTAGCAAAAACCTCTGAGGTCATCAGAGTGCTCTTCTTCTTCTTTCCTTTTTTTGCTTTGATTTTCTTTCTATCACCTTCCCCAAATTCCTCTTCATACAAACTTATTCCCAACTTTGAAGTTGTTCTCGGCTTGAAAAATACTCTTTCCTAGTATTACAAGCTTGCTTGTAAAGACAGATGTGCAAGGCATAATATATATTACAAATGCTGCGCTTGGAATTCAAGTCTTTTATTTTAGACAGGCATAGCTAAAATTATTAACCTGGGGCATGGCTTCATAAATTTTTGGAATATTTAAACATTCAATCATATGAATCTCAATTTTGAATCTCTAAAGTTGTATCACATTGGTTTAGTAAAAGGAAAATTTTTATATCAATAAGGCATAGTTAAATTTCTGCCTAGAAACTTTAAATTTAATATACAAAATATTTAAATTATTCAGTAATTTTGAAATGACTCAACCTATATTTAATCATATATTTTTAAAAAGATATTCCCATGGTCAGAGGATAAATCAAAACAAATGCCATCATGGGTAGGTTTGAGCTTCTGTCTGATGTAGAAGACCTGTGTAGAAGCTGTGTTAAGTCTCACAGCTGGGTTCGTATATCACTTTTGCCCCTTTCTGCCACTCTTACTGCAATTGGCATTTTCTCACTAAACATCAATGGCCTTGTCTGTCTTACTCTTCTTATTGCGGAGATAAAATACCCCACATTCATAATCGAAGGAGGAAAGACTTATTTGGCTCATGGTTTACACAGTGTTCTGTACATAGTCAGTTGGCTCAAAAGCAGGTTGGTAAACAAGAAACAGTTCATGGTGGGAAGAAGGTAGCAAAATCAACAAGGAACTTTAACAGTGTCTTTCTGCTCCTTTTATCTTACCCAGGGCAGGTAACACTCACATCCTTAAACCTAGTGGCCTGGAACCTAGCATTGCACTATGAATCAATTCTAGTGTCACACATTTTAAATTAAAAAAAGCTCCTTTTTGACCTTGTGAGACTTGGGGGGAACATCTAAACACGTGCTGTAATAGGCCTTAATCGGCCATAGTGATGTACTAACATTTTAGTATTTAGGAATGCTAGATAAAGAAAACTGATCTTTAAAAAGATTTCCCAATCAACTTTTTTCTAATCTTAGAATAATTTAAAAACTTTGAACTAATATTACTCCTTTATTGTAAGCTCACATTCCCTACTCTTTGATCTTACTTTGGTTGGACATTTGAGATCTAGAAAATATATTGGTTATTATGTTATAGAATTTATTAGCTTGTTGGTTTGGCTCTAAAATACAGAGTTTGGGGCCAGGGATTTATCTCAGTGGTTCTGGAATCTACCTTGCACATGCAAAGGCCAAGTTTCGATCCTTGGTATCCACATACAACAATGCCAGGCACTGTGACTCGTGCCTGTAATTCCAGCACTTGGGAGGTAGAGGCAGGAGGATTGTTGAGTTTAAGGCTGTGTTCTGGACAAGCCTGAATTACAAAGCGAAACCCTGTCTCAAAAAATAAACAAATTAAAATAAAACAAAATACAGAGTTTGATTTATTTTATCATTCAAATTTAGGTTATTTCTGTTCAGTATGTTTTTCAGATTTAAAACTGAAATTTTTCACTCTCATAGATATTCAGTGTAATCTCATAAATTTAGCATTACTTGTTATTTTAGCAGCACCTGAAAAATAATGTGTTGGATTTTCCCAGTTATTAGCATAGCAAGTTTATATTCAAACTCTGATTTGCCTTATGGCAGTGAGATCCAGTAGGCAGGGGAAGGAGAGTGGGACCAGGCACAGTGTTGCAGCAGAGACTTCTGGTACCTGCCTTACCTCTCTCTGTTCAGACCTGATTTTAACTGTAGCTGAAGTATCCAGTTTGTTTAAATTCCCATTTGCCTGTGCTGGGCCATCTCATGGTGGCCATGTTTCTCTCTATCTATCTATCTGGCCTACTTGCTTGAAGTTCTGTCTGGAACCATAAGAATCTTCTCCCTCCACCTTGACAGATTTTAAGTGAACACTACTGTGTTACCTTACTATCTCTCCCCCTCAGTAGATTTCAGTATGTCAAATAACCTGACTCATAGTAGTGATTCAGTATACAAAATGTCTTTCATTAAGCTGTTTGTCCTCAGTCTAACCCTTTCCCCCTAACTTTATGAAGTCACTCATCAAGTGAAGTAACTGCTCTCAACATCTTATCTAAGACTGGTTCCAGTAAAATCCTGCCAAGAACAATCTTGTTCTAAAGGACTCTGCCCTTAGTTAGCAGAGGGGTCCATGGACAGCATTCAAAAGACAGAGAATGGCTTGGTATGTAGACACATTTTATTTTGTGGAGAGATTTTGGCAGAATTGACACTATTTTTGTTCTGCCTGGTCAACTCATTCATAGTGAGACTAAGAAACTAAGAAATCATGGTTCTTGGTAAAAGTAAGATCTAGACCCAACCAGATGGTCCAGTGCCAACAGAGAGCTCTGGATTCACCAATGGAGGATTGAATTTGCAAAGATGGAGGATCTGAATCAGAAAACTCAATGTGACACTGGGTCAGCATGTCGGTAATGGAGGGATGTTATGGTTCAGGAGGGATACAATATTCTCTCACAGAACATGAAGTATTAACTTATTTAATGAGATGACACCTAGCACTTTTTGTCCATTTACTCTGTTTGTGATTCCTTTGTCCCTCTTTTATTAAGTGAAAGATATTAATCTCTCCATCTTCTTACCCAAGGTAAGAGGAACTAGTACAGTAAATCAGAAATTCTCTTCTTTTTACATTTGATCTGGTTCAACTAATATGGTAAAAGTTAGAAAAATGAAAGAAATATAAAGGTTTGTCCCATACTCTTTCTTCTTAAGAGAAACATCAGAGTCACTTCCGTGGAACATTAGTGTTCCATCCTGGAAAATGTTTGTAAAAATAGAGCCTTTTGTCTTGCTTGTTTTCATTACCCTATAGTGTTTACTTAGTAAAAAGTATCAAATCTTTGTGTTAAATAGTCTATTGATAGTAAAATAGGTCTTAGAAGATGTTGTATTTCCTAGATTTCTGATTCAAAGTAGAACAAAGAAGACAAAGTTATTTTAAATATTTAAATACAATAAGAAACTAGACACAAAAATAACCATACAGGTAGTTTAACTTTTTTCTCTGGAAAATAAAGTTATTATATGACACATCTTGGGTTAATATTACATTCCTGGATTTATTTTGCTATAGGAGATGGCTAAGAATTTTAAAATCACTTTTCAGATTTTAACTCCATTACTTGATGACTACTGTACTTTAACCAAGTCATTCAATCATCTTGTTTCTTTTTACTAAATGTTTAGCTTGCAATAAACTCCAAGGCTCCTTCACTCCAAAAACCTTCCTCTAGCTCACAAACAGCCCTAATGTTCATACAATATTCTGAAATTGACAGTACATGAGTAGTTAGATTCTTAAGTGAACAAAATGAGTCATTTTGGGGTATTTACACTCAACATTTAATGATCATCTTATTCCTCTCAAAATGCATATTTATTTTTAGGTGAGGCATTGAAGTATAGATTTAAGTGTAGGCATGAACGTTTTAGCCATTTTTATAGAAGAATGATACTCTGGGGAGATGAAATATTCTAAGATGTAAAAAAAAAAAAAAAAAAAAAAAAGAAGCCTGAGAATTGTAAATTATATTTTAGTGAACCAACTGATTTTGTAATTGTGAATGCATTTATATTCACATTTGTGAAAGATTTCATTAGAGATTCTTAGCATATTTTTACCATATAATTAAACCTTTTATAATGTTTGAAGACATCTCCCCTAAAGGAGCAAATGGAATAGAGACAGATGTAGAAATCAAATAAGATAATGTATGTAATTAAAAAAATTATAAACTGTGATATAAATATAAAATAGTATTAAAATAAAGTACAATGTAGTTATGAGTATGTAGGGGTTTCTAAATAACTTAAAAATGTCAGAGGGATTAATTTGACATTGTATTAATTTTGTTGTATTTTTCAGCAGACATAAGTTAGAATTCTTATTTTGTTCCTGGGTGGTCAGTTTTACTGCCATTTTACTGTGACTCAAGGAATGACAAAACTTATTTTTGTGAGGTTAGATGCTGTGGATTTTTCTAGGTCAATTTTTAGTGAAATGTTAACATTCTGTAGGATAATGAGATCACTGAGCTAGCACATGTTACAGCGCATTAGAGGAGATGATTGCATTTGTACTGTTAAGGACAATGGAGTGGGAATCTAGAGGAATTATTCTACAGTACAGAGTGGATAGCATTCCCAGTGACAAAGAGCACCTTGGGGACAGAAGGTTTCTGAGTCATTCAATGTTGAAAACCTGAAATTTGTAAATTGAGGACTGTGGGTCACCCCACATATCAATATACACTTTGGATGAAGCAATGAAAGACTTCAAGAGATTTCAGGAAGCCCCATTTGTCCTCACTGTGAAGAAATGTCTTGAGAATATCAAGGAGAAAGATAACACCATACAATGCAGGAGGTGTTCATTTGCTTGTGATCAGAGAAAATACAAAACAGCAACAAATTGTCTTCATTGTGACGATAGCAAATAGATTAAAGGCTAAGTATAATCAATGTGGAATCCTTAAAAATATACATGATTTATAAAGGGAAATCTGAAACCAGTCAAATTCATTATGAATATAGACTAAATAATGTAGTACATAGACAAGCTATTTTATTTCAAAGTTGCTATTTTTAAATTCTCTCCTATTTACCCATATTGAAAAACAATTGACTTCATGTCTCAGTAGTCAAGGTCTTTGTTCTGATCCTTTCTGGCTCATTTTCCATGTCTGGTTGAAGCAAATATTTTAGATATAATAACAATAGCTCTCACCCTTTATGCTGCAGGTGCGAATGCAGACTTAGGACGCAGGGAGGAAGGGTAAATTGTACTTGATAAAGTGCATTATTTTCTCCGCAATTCTGGTGTTATCATTTCATGCCCCATGTCAGCCTGTTCCCTACATGTGGAAGGTAGAATTAGAATCAGTGAGGCAATACAAAATCAGCATCAGAATAGAGATTCCCCAAACTACCCTCAGTTGCTTGGTTTACTAAGCCATGTCGCTTCTGAGGTGATTTTGAGTCAGTCCTAGTATCATTCAGACACTTTATACATCGCTCAGCCTATACTCAAGGAGTACTGTGTGTGGACATATTACACTATATTTTCACATTTTTCTACTTATTTTAATACGTTTATTACATTGTAATAATGTAGTACATATATAGTAAGCAAACAGTAATTCTATAAAGAAAAAGAAAGAAAACAGTCCTTCTCAAACTAAAAAAATTCAAAATAAAAACAACTACTACCCTCTTTCAGTAGCACACAACCTTGACAATTTGTACAAGACTAAATGTTGCTTAGAGGCAATCTGTTTTCTGCTGGTCAATGCCATTGACTTCAGAAAATATCTGAAAGCAAAGATTGCAGCATTTTTTCTAATTTACCCACAAAGTTCCCCTTCTTTATTTCATTAAAACCAATTAAGCATATCGCACTGGCAGAGATTAATACTGCTAAATGTCAATGATGTGTCGGCTTTGAAAAAACTCTTGAGCCAAATAGTAAATAGCAATACAATACAAATGCCCTGGTGTTTTGCTTGCAGGAAAGCAGACCCATATGATGGTAGAAAGAGTAAAGAAGGAGATAATAATGGATGATCACTAAATTGATTTCAGTAGTGTACCTTCTCAGGAAATCAACTGAATATACAAAGTGAACCAGAGAGAAAAGCCAGCAGGTTGCGACTGAGGGGTGCATGCTTTGACATGAGTGAATGCTCTTAGAAGTGATCTCAAAGTGAATGAATAGTCTTTCTTCTTTGTAGCTTAAAGTATTACTAATTAGAATCATCCTTAAAGTCCTTGCTGTCTTTGAGGCATATGGATTGTGTTATTCTCTAAAATATAGGCTTCACAATAAATTCTTTATGAGCTAGTAGTTGTAGACAGGATGTAACAGAAACTGGTTTTCCCCAAAAAAGGCTAGCTAGAAGGAGAGCCAGACAGGTATGAACAGCAATCCAAAGCTAACTCACTATCCATCCTTTGTCAGTCCTTTTAAAGTACCAAATTCTCAACTGAGTCTTGAAAATGTTTTAAATTATTGAAAGGAAGCAAATATGGAATATGCTTTGGTAATGTATAAAACTGTGTGGAACTTAAATATCAGTATTTATTTGTGAATTTTGTTGGAATGTATCTATTGTCGTTACATTTCCTTACTGGCCGTGTGGCTTTTCATTATAATGGCAGAGTTCAGTGACTGCCCCTGAGGGCCATGTGTGGATATCAAAATCTAAAACAGTTACTATCTGACCCACTATGGAAAATAGTTGTGAACTGTTGGCATGGACAGTTATATGAGAATAATTTTGAAGATTAATTTTTTTAATGTTAAATCTTTTTTATTCTTTCTGAATTCTTCAACAATTAATACGACAGATAGGAAGAACAGTTAGCTAGAGGACAAAAGAAAACTGCAAAAAGTTAATTTAATTTAAAAATTGAAAAGTATTTTCTGTTTTATTTTCAATGAGAACTGGAGAAAGAGCAAGAAAGAGAGAAAGAGAAATGACAAGTACAGTGTAGGACTGGCCTGCAATCTGGATCTTACCACAAGATTTAAGGTTGGCACCCTGAGCCCCATGACCATCTAGAGAATTCCTTCTCCTTCAAGAAGTCTTAGTCTTTTGTTTAAAACCTTTACCTGATGAGACAAAGCCCACCCACACAGAGAATGTTATCTAGTTTAGTGCAAGTCTACTGATGTAAGTCTCAATTTAAAAAAGCATGTTTCACAGCAACATCCAGTCTGGTGTTTGAGCAAACAATAGGGTTCTGTGGATTAGCAATGATGATGTATAAAACCAACTAGCATATTCAGGAACAATATGCATAATATTGCAAGGCTGCTTATCAGAGGCATTAATTAACAGCTTTCCCATGAAAGAAAAAGAGCACATTGAATTATTTGACCTCATTTTTGAGGTGAAAAATGAAAACACAATAAATTTAAGGAGGCCAATTTGGAAATGGATTTTAATTCAAATGCATAACAATGAATCAATCCACAATTTCACATGCACAGAGAAAAATGAGAGCTTAGGAAATTTTCTTCTACATTTTTTAGGACAAAATTCACATTTTCCAGGACTGTATTTCTGCATGCTCTTTTTTATCCCAAACATACATGAAGATAATAAGTATAATATTTATTATAGTGTCTTAGTGTTGAAAGAGTTCCATGAAAATTGCTGATATTGGATGGCTTTAATGATAGGAATTTATTTTCTCATATGTCTGGAATTTAGAGTAAAAATCAAGATAATTTTTTGTAAAATCTCTCTCTTTGCCTTCAGATTTTATCTTCTCCCTGAAGCCTTGCTTGATCACCCTTTGGGTTTGTGTGTTTTCTGTGCACCATTCCCTCATTATCATATGAACTCTAGTCATCCTGAAGTAGGGCCCAAAATGACCTTACTTTTAGTACGTTATCTTTTAAAGTCTTATTACTAAATAATCATATTTAAATTGTAGTTTATCGTAACAACATGAATTAGGGTATGTACACGCAATTCATCCTACCATACCTGGAAATAATTATTTTCCATTTGTTAATGTAAAGTTAGTAGATATGATCATTTTTGAATCTGAAATGTTGCTTTATTGGCAATGCTGGGGATAGAACCCAAGGCGATGTGCGTATTAGATACACACACTATTACTGACCTGTGTTATGAGCCTTAAAACATTTCCTCCTAGTAATCATAATAATAAAAGTAGAATGTCACATTGAAATGCTACACATGTGCAGAAAAGTCTACACATCAAAACTGTACAATTTGATGGTTTATCAGACACAAACACGTTCATGGTAAGAGACTATTACCAGAATTACACAGTCCTCTATACATATTCTTCTCTTAACTGCATTCACTTTGTTTTCAAAGTTAAAAACATTCTGGAAATTTTGGCTTTGTGTTTTATATGAATGTAATACAGTAGGTGTACTTTGTTTCATGAGCACTTTTGTTTGCAAACAGTTTGTTCACAAACAGAAGCTTTTGGGAAAATTCTGGGGTTTTTTTGTTTTGTTTTGTTTTTTTGTTTGTTTGTTTTATTCAAACTCTACAACAGGAGACAAACAACTGCAGCCATCTTTCCCAGAAAAGCACCAATATGGCCTTCTTTTCCAAACTGTACAACTTAAATTCATGAACTGAGGCACCACTTCACTTAGCTTTATACTTTTGAAATTCTTCCTTCTCATGTGTATGGCAGTAGGTTGGTCATTTTTATTGCTAGAAAACAGTGAAACTGTCATGGCAAACCTACAGCATGCATATATACCACAACAGGCTGTTTATGCCATTGAAAACTAAAAAGATTCTCCATCCCTCCTATAGAACATTTGTTATATGAATTAACCATATTTCTTCATTCTGCGTTCACTTTTATCTATTATGAGTCGCATTGGTGTGATACTTGTTTAAAGCACTTTCAATTACTCAAACCTATAACTCAGTTTGTCAAAATTACATCTTATTAAAAATACTTTCTCAATTTCTCCTTGACAATCCATTTTTAATTAATTCATCCTGTTTACATGTGTTCTTGTTTTGTTTTTGGCAACTACGAATTGGCCAATGCACTAGGGTCAGTTGTGCACACACTGATGAACTTCTTAATGAACTTACTGGTAGGATTTGGGGAACAGTAGTGCAAGGAAATTCCCCATCAGCATTACCAGGGAACTCATTGAACATGCTAATCCTCACATTCCTGGGTCACAAACTCTAGAAGTTAACAAGCTCTTCAGAAGGTTTGCTGCAGAGTGAAGTTGGAGAGGCTCTAGTTAGAGAAAGTGAGAAGGCAGAAAATGGTTACTCAATGAGTAGTTTGTTTTGTAGAAGCCAAGGGAGTGGATGGTAGGATTTAAATGCACTTAAATTAGCACTGGGTGAATAGGACAGACTTTTCAGAAGAAGCCATTTGTCATTGGTTTTTAATAAAGACAGGAGCCTTCTTTCAGATGACCTTAGCATTTTTTATCATCAGGAATAACAAAATTTACCTCCTGGCTTTTAATTTCTTTCAAGCTTGTCTCAGAACTTGTCACTGCCTGATAGGCAAAGGTCACCTACAGTACAGCATACATTATACAACTAGGCCATAGGAAGCATCCTCAGATTCAGTGCTGTTATAGTGATATTATTGCTGATGTTGTGATTTCCTAAATTTCAACCCTCTGCTAGATCTATGCTACATACTCAGTCTTGTCTCCTTGCATAGATATGAGGCAAATAGTCAAACACCTTAGCAAAGCACAGGATGTGGACAGCAGTACATGCCCTTTAAGAAGAGATGCATGATTCAATTTCCAACTTTTTTATTTATTTTTTTTAGTTGTGTAGCTTTGAATGAGTGCTTAGTTCCACTACATTTCAGTTGTCTCCTCTGTAAAATGGGTGTAGTAACATTTAACTTTAAGTGTTGAAATAAATATCACAGGAAATAATACTCAAAACACATACATATGTTTAGCACATTAGAAAGACACCATCCTTACTTGCTTAGGTTTTCAACTCCGTTTCTGTTTTATGTTGATGTTTTATGTTGATGTTGTTGATAAAACAATACAGCTGCTATTACAGGAAGCAGTTCATTTTAAATGGACAAGTATGTGGCTCTTCGGTTGGCCAGCAACTTGAGAGGAACTCTCATAATTTATTACCTTACTTCAGCATACACTATAAAATAGACCACATTGTGTTTACATTGAGGACTATGCATGCTTCACCTATATTGGTCCCACTCTAAAGTGAAAATGGATTTTCACATTAAGTATTGTAAATTCAGTATTTTCTCCCCTATAACTAGGTACTGATTCCATTGAATTGGATAATGTAAATATAAATATATAATTATATATATATTGTATATAAATATATGAGTTAATATAATATAAATATATAATATATAAATACATTAAATGCATTTATATACATGTATTTATGTACATATATATGTGTGTGTGTGTATGTGTGTGTGTGTGTGTGTGTGTGTGTGTGTGTGTTGTTATAGGCTATTCCTAGATTGCTAACATTCTCACAAACACTGAGAAGGAAGTAGAAATAATTGTCAGGGATTTAAAAATTACAATCGTGCCCTTCTATACGTATACTTTTAATCTCCCAGGAACTTTTTGAGACTGGAAATCAGTTCTCAGAGCCTTATTTCTCCCAACCTCCTGAGATCTAATGATTTTAACTTCTTACAACCTTTTAAAAACTGCTACTATCTGCTTTAGCTTCTGACAGTATGTTTCCTCAATGATTGATCAACAATTGATCGTAGAGTGGGGCACATATTTCCCAACAGCAAAATCTCTTTATGTCCTTACTTGTAAAAGAAACGTATGGACAGTTTAAATTTAAATAAATTTTATTATTTTTCTGAGTCAAAAACTCAGAAACATAGAATAGACAAAAAGAAAAATAATTATTGATCTCAGATACATAGTAATTATATTCCTAGTGAAATAAATAGTGCTTTTTAATTTAGTACTTATATGGGAATCTTAAAATGTTTAGAAGTTATTCAGAGGCTCATTACATGCCATGCATATAGAAACTTGCGAGTCACATTAAGAGAAAACCTGTTGATGGAAAACCCTCTTAGTTTCAGAATTCCAAGACTTCTCTCATGAATTTTTAATACCATATAAGCCAGTTTTTATCTTCTTGCCTTGCCCAACATGAGGAAAACAGGTAAACTCTTTGGAAAAGTATACTAACTTGATTCTGATGACTGATAGTTAGGCTCACATGGTAACCCTTCCTCTCCTTTAAGTTGTTCTCACCATTTATCTTGTTGATTTTCTCTAAGATGATTCCAGGCTTGGCCTGCAAAGCATAACTCTATGAAGTTCTAATGTGCTTATAACAGTTTTTAAATTTTATTTACTCATAAAAGTTAATCTAAGAAAAAAAAAAAGTTAATCTAAGAAAAGGACATTATATACATTCTTAGCCAAACCTGAAGGTTAGATCGTTAAGATATTTGCTGACTTGCATCTTATCCTCAATCTTGAATGAAAATATAAGTGGTGAAAAGATATAGCATACTGAACCATGCAAAACCTGCCCTGTTAAAGATTGTCCAAGGAAAACCGGATGCCCTGTGATAAGGAAGAAGACTGCTATAGGAAAGCAGAGATTCTTGTCAAGAGCCGACAGCATCTCAAATTGCAAACACACATCTGGCATCTACCAGCCCATCCCAGCTTTGTGTCTTCCTCTCAGCTTCAAGAATGCAGCACTTCTTGTTAAATGATAGAAACATTTTCCTCATGGAGAATGACCCTGAAAAGAAAGGCACATTCCTGTACTAGGTAGGATGTAAAATGAAGAAGGAAAGGAGGTAATACATTTGGAGACAAAGATCTCAGAATTTTCTGTTCTGATTATCCAGGGTCAAGTCTATTATGTCTTTTATTTCTCCTTGAAACATCTTTCCAGATTTTACTTTAAAATCAAAAGAATCATAGAAAACTTTCTGGCAAAACTAGCTAGGACAAATATTCAAGCCCATACTTCTCTGGAGGGCATCCGCTTTTCCAAAAGTGTTTGAACAAGGTCAAAAACCTCAGTGGATCTCTGTTCAAGTGGGATGTTTATACTAACTCTTTGATTCTGTGCTTGCTGATTTTATTTTATTTTCAGATATATAATGAAGCATCTCTCAAGTGTGTTGTGCTCCATCTTGTGACCCCTAGGCTAGGTGTTATCTGTGCTTTGTAACAGCTTCCCAATTTATTACCTGAGACTCCATCTCCTCAAGTCACCTTCAAAATGCTGCCCAAACTATCTTTTTAGATTTTTCAAGAGTATGTTCAGTAAGTTAAAAAAAAAATAATTTCTTGATTTGGTGGTCAAAGTGCCTTCAGTCTGGTATTCTATGATCCTGTCCATGTATCATGCACCCTGACTTTGTTAATATTTTTCTAACTTCTCTTGTACTTGTACAGACCCACGAGTCTATGCTTTTGCTAGTTTGAAGTGCTCCTTTTCTCTCCACCTCTGTCCTCCTATCTTTCTTTCATTGCTAGTTAGCTGGTAACCTATCACCTGAAGTGATTGATTGGACTCCCCAAGTGGTAAGTTACTTTGGCCTGTGAGTTCACTTTATGTCTCTGTGATGAATGGCATATGTTACAGCATTGAAGTAGTTCCAAGGCTGACTTCCACCACACTGAAAGTTAGGTGACAAGACAGCAGAATGACTGCAAGCATAGGTTCTCATTCAAACTTTGCCACTAACTAGTTGCATTACACAAGGTAAATCAGTATAAATTCTCAGTGTCCTTGTATGTTTATAATGAAGCACAGGGCCTTTCTGGTATGCGTGTACAATTTGCAGGGTTTTTTACTTCTCAATTCTTCTCAAATTGATTCAAATAATCTGAATTTAGTACCATGGGATACTTAAAAATACTATCAACCAATTGCTCTTATTGAGAGAGAAAAGAGGAAGGACATAATGATCAAAAGGCAAAAAAAGGTTAATTCTTTAAATTAATACTATTAGCTATGCATGTATTATTAAAGATTCCTTTTTCAGGAATGGGCACACCATTATGCCTGACTTGACTTGTCCTTTACTGGGTGTTGTGCAGTTTATTGAGACGTAGTATAATCTGTCATTGAAACCCAGGCACATTTGAGAGTAAAAGAGTTGAACTTAATAATTACACTATAGAACTGACAAATAATATTGGCTCTGACATTGGATTTCTTATCATCTTAAAGATAATCTGGTATTTCATAGCCGGCCAATCACTGAGTGGAGAACTGGCCTCATGGATGTCTCTTCAGTGCTCCAGTCAGCCAGGAAACCACACAGAGGAAAGGCAACTTGCCCCATATTCAAGGTTTCATATCTGCATATAGACATTGGGGCAGGCAAGACCTATATGGATTCATTTTCCTTACAACCAATTTGGAAATATATCTTTTATCTTAGGAGGCCAATGCTTTATCCATTAGGCTATTGGGGCTCATTTATATTAATCCAATTTAGAAATACATTTTTAGTAAGGCAAATTACAACTTCTTACCATATAATATTGTATCCAAGTGAATAGGAGCCTCTTTAGCTTGTGATTTCTTTTAGTAATTATTATATAAACAAACTGGTCACTATCAGTATTGATTTCCTTTTAATAAGGTCTAAATAAGAATCTACAGGCAAGGGCCAGGGATATAGCTCAGTGGTTCCGGCACCTGTCTTGCAAGCGGAAGGACCCGAGTTCGATCCCCGATAACCACATAACAATACTGGGAAAACAGTACGCCGTACCACAGTGCCAGGTGTGGTGGCTCACGCCTGTAATCCCAGCACTCAGGAGGCAGAGGCAAGAGGATTGCTGTGATGTGAATTTGAGGCTGAGCTCAGGGCCAGCCTGAACCCCAAAGGAGAAGAAGAAGAAGAAGAATGTACAGGCAAATTCTTAATATTTAGTCTCTGGATCATATTATTTTCTTTTTTTTAAAACTTTATTATTTTTTAAATCTTTATTGGTACATTACATACACACATCATGATTGCATTCCATAATGGGGATTTGTACCAGTATAAGACACAAATTAATTCTCAGTTTTTGCCATAGCCCTACTCAACCTACCACCCCACCATATGCATAAAATTTGTTTCCTTACTTTTTTTGATAATCTTATTATTTTTCCCCCTTTACCCTATTTTACATTGAGCATTTTCTATTTCACAATATATAACATACAATTCTAGGACTCATTTACATCTTTATTTTCTCATACCAGAGAAAAGATGCCATATGTACCTATTTGTAATTTATTTATTTCACTTACGAGGATATCCTCAAGGTATGTCCATTTAAGTAAAAATGATTCTAACCTATCATTTTTTGTGGCAGAGTAATACTCCATTCTGTAGAAGAACCACAGCTTTTTTATCCAGTCTCCAATTGACGGACATTTGGGTTGTTTCCAAGATGTAGCAATCACAAATTGGGCTGCTATAAACATGGGCGCACATATGTCACTGTGATATGAGTCTTTTAATTCTTGTGTGTATATACCTAGCAGGGCAATGGCCAGGTCAAATGGGACCATCAATCCTAGCTTTTTGAGGATTCTCCAAACTGATCTCCACAGGGGTTGTATGAGTCTACAGTCCCACCAACAGTGGAGAAGGGTTCCTTCTTCTCCACAGCCTCGCCAACATTTGTTGCTGGCTAATTCTGAAATGGCAGCCATTCTTTGTAGATTGAGATGAAATCTCAGTGTTCTTTTCATCTGCATCTCTCAAATGACTACTGATGTTGAGCATTTCTTCATATGATTCTTAGCTGCTCTTACTTCTTCCTCTGAAAAATATCTGTTCATTTCAGATGCCCATTTTTGAATTGGGTCATTAAATTTGGGGAGGCTGATTTTTTTTTTCTCTTTATATATTTTAGATAGTAGCCCTTTGTCTGAGGAACAGCTGGTAAAGATTTTTTCCCACATTGTTGGCTACCTTTTTGCACTATTGGTGGTTTCCTTTGCTGTGCAGAAGCTTTTTTGAAGAATGACGTTCCATTTTATGATTTCCTCAGCCAATTCCTGTGCTATAAAGTTTTGTTCATGAAGTCTTTCCCTAAGCTAATGTCTTCAAGAATTTTACCTTACTTGTTTTGCAGAAGGTTTAGAGAGTTTGTTTTAATATTTAGGTCTCTTATCCACTTTGATTTTAGCTTGGTACATGGTGAAAGAGATCCAGTTTTAGCCTTTGGCAAGTTAAAGCCCAGTATTTCCAGCACCATTTGTTAAAGAGGTTATCTTTCCTCCATTCAGGATTTTTGGCTCCTTTGTCAAAGATGAGGTGGCTCAGTGTATCTGGAGTAGTTTCTGGATCTTCTAGTCTACTCCATTGATCCTCAAGTCTGTTACTTTGCCAATACCATGAAGTTTTTATCATGGTGGCTTTATAGTATAATTTCAGGTTCAGAGTTGTAATACCTCCCACCATGTCCCTGTTTCTTAGAATTGGTTTTGCTATCCTAGGTCTTATGTGGTTCCAGATGAAAGTTTGGATTTTTTTTCTCTAGATCTGTGAAATATGCTGTTGAGATTTCAATCAGGATTGCACTGAGTGTGTAGAGTAGTTTTGGGAGTATAGCCATTTTGACAATATTGGTTCTTCCTACCCAGGAGCAAGGTATGTCTTTCCATTTTTTGATATCATCTTCTATCTCCTTTTTCAGAGTGCTATAGTTTTCAGAGTAGAGGTCTTTCACCTCCTTTGTTAGATTGATTCCTAGATATTTTATTTGTTTATTTTTTGGGGGGGGTACTATTGTGAAAGGGACTGTCACCCCAATTTCTATCTCTGGGTCTACTGGTTGTACATGTGAAGGATATTGATTTTTTAATGTTGATCTTGTAACCAGCTATGTGGCTAAAATTGGCGATTAGGTCCAGCAGTTGTTTAATTGATTTTTTAGGACCCTCTAGATAGAGTATCATGTCCTCAGCAAATAATGGCAATTTAACTTCTTCTTTTCCAATCTTTATTCCTTTTTTTAAATTTCTCTTGCCTAATTGCTATGGCTAGTATTTCCAGAACTATATTGAACAGAAATGGTGAGAAAGGATATCCTTGTCTTGTTTCTGATCTTAGTGTGAAAGGTTTCAGTTTTTGACCATTTAGTATGATACTGGCTGAAGGTTTCTCATAGATAGCTTTTATTAGTTTGAGGTATAGACCATCTATTCCAATCTTCTGTAGGGTTTTGAACATAAATGAGTGTTGTATTTTGTCAAACACTTTGTGTCCTTCAATTGAGATGACCATATGATTCTTACCCTTAAGCCTGTTAATATGATGTATAACATTTATTGATTTACCTATGTTCAACCATCCTTGAATCCCTGGGATGAATCCAACTTGGTCAGAGTGTATAATCTTTTTGATAATTGTCTGTATTATGTTTGCCAGGATCTTACTGAGGATTTTTGCATCGATATTCATTAGAGATATTGGCCTGTAGTTCTCTTTTTTGGTTGGGTCTTTCTCTGCTTTTGAAATCAGGGTAATGGTTGCTTCAAGGAAAGAGTTTGGGAGTACTGCTTCCCTTTCCATTTCATTGAAGAGTTTCAGAAGTAGAGGCACTAACTCTTCTTTAAACATTTTATAGAATTCAGCAGTAAAACTGTCAGGTCTAGGGCTTTTCTTTGTTGGCAAGTTTTGAATTACATTTTCAATTTCACAGATTGTTATTGGGGCATTTAACATTTCTATATCTTCTTTATCAGCTTTGGGAGTTCATATGTGTCTAGAAATCTATCCATTTCTTCTACATTTTCCATTTTATTGAAGTATAAGATTTCAAAGTAGGTGTGTATTATCCTCTGGACTTCCTCTGGGTCAGTAGTAATTTCTCCGTTCTCATTCCTAATATCATAAATATGAGCCTTTTCCTTCCTTTGTTTAATGAGGTTGCCTGAGGGTCTATCAATTTTGTTTATCCTCTCAAAGAACCAACTTCTTGATTCATTGATTTTTTGAACCATTCTCTTGGTTTCTATTGCATTAACTTCTGCCCTGATCCTTATAACTTCTTGTCTATTGTGAGCTTTGGGTTTGTTTTGCTCCTCTCTTTCTAGTCGCTTGAGGTTCAACATTAAATTGTTTATTTGAGCTTGCTCTATTTTCTGGATGTAGGCTTTCACTGCTATGAATTTTCCTTGTAGAACTGCTTTCATTGTGTCCCATAAATTTCTATATGTTGTATGGGGGTTATCATTTAGTTGTAAGAACTGCTCAATTTCTTCTCTAATTTCTTCTGTGACCCATTGGTTGGTCAGCCAATTGTTGTTCAGTTTCCATGTGTTTGTGACTATCCTGGGCGTTACTTTGCTATTGAGCTCCAATTTCAGGGCACTATGGTCCGACTGTATACAAGGGATAATTTCAGTCCCTTTATATTTGCTTAAACCTGTTCTATGAATGAGCACGTGGTCTGTTTTGGAGAATGATCCATGAGCAGCTGAGAAGAATGTAAATTCTGACTTTGTGAGGTGAAATACTCTGTAGGCATCTATCAAGTCCATTTGCTGAAGAGTCTGGTTGAGCTCAAGGATTTCCTTCTTGACTTTTTGTCCAGTGGATCTGTCTCTTTGTGACAGTGGGGTATTGAGCTCTCCTACTATGATCGCATTGCAGTTTATCTTGTTTTTCAAGTCCATTAATATTTCTTTGATATATTTGGGTGCAATAAAATTTGGAGCATAAATATTTAGATTGGGATTTCTGTCTCTTAGATTTTTCCCTGAACTAAAAGATAGTGTCCATCTTTATCTGTCTTTATCAGTTTTGGCTTGAAGTTTATTCTGTATGCAAATAAAATTGCCACTCCTGCTTTCTTGCTGTTTTTCATCCCTTTACTTTCAGTCCATGAGTTTCTTTCTGAATTAGGTGTGTTTCTTGTATGCAGCAGATTGTAGGATCTTGTTTTTTGATCCACTCTGCCAGTCTGCATCTCTTAATTGGCGCATTGAGTCCATTGACATTAATCATTATGACTGATATAGGTAAATTTAGTGCTGCCATGTTTTCCTGGTCTTGGCTGTGTTGTTGTACTTCTGCCCTTTCCCCATCAGTTTCTTGTTTGGTCCCATGGGTTGACTCAGTTAGGTCTCATGGATTTGTAACTTTCCTTATTTTTCTCCAAGATATTCTGTAAAATGTTTTGGAGCACGGGTTTTGTATTTGTGAAGTTTTTCAGGTGTTCTTTGTCATGAAAGTATCTTATTTCCCCATCAATTTTGAAGGATAATTTTGCAGGGTACATCAGTCTGGGTTGGAAGTTGTTTTCCTTTAGGGCTTGGAAGATTTCACTCCAGGCTCTACTTGCATTGAGTGTTTGAGTTGAGAAGTCCGCTGTGATCCTGACGGGCTTCCCTTGGAATGCTACTGTTTTCTTTTCTCTGGCTGCTTTCGGTATTTCATTCTTTTTTTGGATATCTGGGACTTTTATGATGATATGCCTAGGTGTAGATTTTTTCATGTCACGGGCATGTGGCGTTCTGTATGCTTTATATATTTGTATGTCCAATTCTTGACCTTTTTCTGTGAAGTTTTCTGCCATTATCTGTGTGAATAGCTTTTTTATGTCTTTAGAATTGTCTCCGGCTTCCTCTGTGACTCCAATCAATCGTATGTTATTCTTCTTTGAATCATCTAGGAGCTGTTGGATTGACTTTTCATTATCGCTTGCTTTTTTCCATAGATTATGCCTTTCCAGTTCATTGGTTGAGATCCTGTCTTCTAGGTCTGAAATTCGGTCTTCTGCCAAATTCATTCTATTGTGCAAACTTTCATTTTCTTTATTAATTTCTGGGCTTCTGCTTGTGGGTGTTTAAAAGCTTCCATTGCTTTTGCTATCTTGAATTCTATCAACTCCATGATTTTCTCTTTAACTTTATTAATCATCGTGCTGACAGTGTCCAATATCTCTGCTTTCATCTCAGAGATCAGTTATTATTTTCATTTTACTAGATCTGCTTTTGTTACCATTTTGAGTACCCTGGAGACTGGGCTTCAAACTTCTCTATTTCCCTTCCCATGTGTTACCTGGAGGTGAGTATCTTTGTATCTGAGACTTTGAGTGTTTCCTCATCTCTGACCTGCCCTGTTTTCTGGCTCTGTTTGTTGCAAGTTACTTTCCTCCTAATAGTTAGGAACCTTAAAATAGCAGTGTTTCCTGGGTTGTTCTTTGCGGTCTGTATTGGGACCTAAGTAAAAACCCCTAGTTCTGGCACACCATATGAGACACTCAATCAATACATTCAGAACACCTTCTCCCATCTGCTCTAGAGGTAGGAAGGCTCTGGCTCCTGCACTGCTACAATGGTGCTGCCTGAGTTTCCAATGGGCCCGCCTGCTCACCAATACTGAGTCTCTGGGCTTACTTGTGCAGTTGGCCTGGAGGCCGGTAGGCTGTAGGCCCTGTGCAGCTGCAATGGTAGGGGCTGATGTTCCAACAGGCTCACCTACTCACTAATACAAGATAACTGGATGTGCTTCTGCAGATGACGTGAATAAAGTCAGACTCTGACCTGCTAACCTCAATCCCTGGGTGCTCTTCAGGCGTGGGCTTGAAGGCCAGTAAGCTCCAACCCTGGCACAGATTCAGTGACGTAGTCGCCGTTTCCAGAGCCACCCATTGCTAACCTCGGTCCTTGGGTTCTCTTCCAGCATGGGCCTGGAGCCCAGTAAGCTCCAACCCCGGTGCAGATTTGGTGGCACAGTCGCTGTTTCCCAAGCCACCTGCTGCTAACCTCAGTCCCTGGGCACCCTTCTGGCATGGGCCTGGAGGCCAGTAAGCTCCAACCCTGGTGCAGGTTCGGTGGTGCAGTCGCCATTTCCCAATCCTCCCACTGCTAAACTCAGTTCCTCTAGATCATATTATTTTCTAATATCTGAAGTTAGATTTATATGGGGTGAATTTAAATATTCCTTTAAAAGTAGAGATGTAATCTCACTCAAAATGAATAGGTAAATATTATAGATTTCAATAGACATATGTTGAAAATGAGAACATAGAAGTGTGTTGATCAGTGGCTTTTATATTTTTTAGGCAAGACACTATTAACTTAGAAGAGACTGTATCTGAGTCCAACCTGCTTCCTTTGGATTATTTGCTATATTGCATAAACTTTGAAATAACTTCCAGTCCTCCAGCTCAAACATTACTTTAAACTAAAACTCCCAAGTGTTCATTTCAAGGAAGGCCCTCAAATAAATATTTTGTTTTGCTATTTCCTCATGAGGATGCAATGTGCATTTATCTAATTTAATATATCCCAGACAGGTTTGTGTTTTTCTGAGTACTCACCACTCTTACTCTATGAAATCTTTCAAATCCCAGGAGCATTCTCCATCTTCCACTCAGTAGCTCATGCCAAAAACCTAACAATAAACTTTAGCTTTGTTTCTTTTCGTCATCTATTTATGGCATTAAAAAGTACCAGAACATTTGAGGTCAGGCTATACTGTTCCCTGAGCTCTTTTTCATTTCCTGAAGAGTCAGTGTTGTGCTGCCCTTCCTGTATCTTTGACCTTGTCGTGTGTAGCTAATTTTCTTATCTTCCTGTCCTAGCTCTTCCTTTCTTCCAGTTTTGCTGTGCCTCTTCCTATTGCCAAGAATGCTTCTCCTTTGTACAGAGCTCAGTGCTTCTCATCCTTTTGATCTAGCCTCATGACTGCCCTCTTAATCATTTCTGTGGTCACTGTATCCTTCTCCAGTTTTTCTGTTATGCTCTGGTATTTTTCTCATGCATATCTGTCTATGTTAGTCTGACAAGGTGAGGACAGATTGACTGTCTATACCCATTACTCTGTTCCTAACATGCAGGTCTATGCATGGTTCATAAAGGAAGCCAGTAAATATTTTTGAATGTTTAATAGAAATACTTTATGAAGTATTGTGATTTATTACAATGAATTAAACAAGAGATCATAGCAAAAACATTTTTCCTTTTCCCTTGATCATATACCTTTATCTATTGGAGAAGAACAATGAGAGGAAACTTATTACACTCTGCACTCTTAATACTATTACAGATGAGGAGATCTTTATAATATACCCTTATAATTTTTGAAAGGTTGTAAAATGAACAAGCATTTCTTATGCAAACATTTCTTGTCATTTTTTTAAAAGAACCTAAGAGTAAACAAATGTTAACTTTTGTGGCAATATTGCAATGAATAACATTTAGAAAGTGGTAGAGCTTTAGTAAACACCTATCTGCATATAAATGACAAAGAAGTATTTCTTGAACAACAATAAAAAAGGATCAGAATAAAACTTCCTTGCCTAAGCAGGTAAATTTAGTTTGTTTTGGAAATAGATGCTCTTTGGAAGACGTACACAGTTCAAAACGCTTATTCAATTTTATTTTTATCACTTTTCTACAAAACCTTATTTTGTGCACCTGATCATGAAAACATGAATTATATTGTAATTTTTAATAATTTTTGCAGATCTTGCTATTGGATTATATTGCTATAATATATATATATATATATATATATATATACATATATATATACATATATATATATATGATGACAATTCTACATAATGATTAAGATTATACAACATAATCATTAAAAAATCACTAACTATAGTTAAAAACAGGTTTAGATTAAGAATCTACCTTGCCTTACATATTGCTTCTAAGAAAAAAGAACCCTTCTTCACTGTTGGTAGGAGTATAGACTCGTACAACCTCTTTGGAAATCAGTGTGGAGATTCCTCAAAAACATAGGATTGGAGGTTCCATTTAACCCGGTCATTGCTCTGCTAGGCATATACACAAAATAATTAAAAGATTCATATCATGGCAACATATGTACACTATTGTTTATAGCAGTTCAGATTATGATAATTAAATCTTGGAAACAATCATAAATTTGATACTGGATAAAGAAGATGTGGTTCTTTCACAGAATGGAGTATTATTCTGTCATTAAAAATGATAAGACTGAGTCATTCATACTCAAGTGGATGTACCTTGAGGACAACCTCGTAAGAGAAATAAATAGGCCCCCAATGTGTAAATATCTTTTCTCTGGTATGAGAAAACAAAGATGTAAATTAGTCCTAACATATATAGTTAATATTGTGGAACAGAAAATATTGAAAAAGAAAGAGGCTTTAGGGATAAATAATGAGGGAAAAATAATGTGACAGTAATAAAAAAAAGGAAGCAAAGTTTATGTATATAGGGGTGAGGGGTTGCATGGCGGGGGAAGGGGAAAAATGAAAATCAAGTCATGTTATATTCTGGTACAAACTCCCAATGTTGAATGCGATGATGATGTGTATTCATAATGTACAAAAAAAGATGTAAATTTTTTTGGGCTGGGGAGTTAGCTCAGTGGTTCTAGCGCCTGTCTTGCAAGTGCAAGGGCTGGGGTTTGATTCCCCAGTAACCATATACAATACAGGGTGTGGAGACTCACACCCACAGCAGCAATCAGCACCACATACCACAGTGCTGGGTGTGGGTGGCTCACACCTGTAATCCCAGCACTCAGGAGGCAGAGGCAGGAGGATTGCTGTGATGTGAGTTTAAGGCTGAGCTCAGGGCCAGCCTGAACTACAAAACAAGACCCTGTCTCAAAAAAAAAAAAAAAAAAAAAAAAAAAAGATATAAATTTTTTTAAAGAATCTGCCTTGTCTTACGTATTGGTTCTACACCTCCCATTCCAAAATGTAAGAATCTCCTGTCCTTCATAGACTTGTAATAGACTCATCTATGTTTGCTTGGATCTACCTCCTTCCACTCCCTCCAGCAACAGCAGGCTGGCTGTGGTCTAAACTGAACATAGCAGAGGGAGTCATACCTGCTGAGGTGGCAGTTGAGCTAGGGCATTAATTTCGCATGCTGGAGCCCCACACTCCACCAGTGATGGTGAGACTTGAAACGGTGGACAGTCTGTCTGTATTCGATTCATAAAAAGAGACTAGTCACACTAGCTGGAGATACAAAGGGTAAAATACTTCTGATTTTACCCACTCAGATCCATATGGAGTTAGCCCACCTAGGTTGTTCAACAGAAGATCTTGTCCTGCAGTCAGTATAAGGTGTTAGAAATTCAGATTCCGGTAGAGTGTTGCCATTGGCCACATGCTGCGTCTAAAATGACTTGCGTTGTTTTAGTGATGTTTGAGTCTTTCCAGCTAAATGCACATTTAACAATCACTCAATGATTTCTTTCAGAATTTAATTTGTTCCTCAAGACCTGAAAACCTTTCAAGAAAGCACAGCACAATAACTTGGAAGCTTCAGCCTCACCAGGTCAACAAGATCTAACTTAATAGGCTTTAGGTTTAAAGGTAACCATGTTCAGGAGCCAATTCTTTTAGTTTGCATCTTCTCTCACTTCCTAGGATCCAAATCAAGCTCAAGAAAGGTGACTTGCAAACGTACATATTTTCCTCCATTTTGACTCAGTTCTAATATATGTTAAATATTTTTCTCCAGTTTTTGGAAATCTGTGTAATAGTTCTTAATTTTAAACCACTCCACTCAAAGTCAAATGATCTGCTCATTGTTATACCCAAAAGAAAGGATGAAATGGGTCTTAATTTTTTTTTTCATTTTTAGGAGAGTTGATACAACTGAATCTATTATTTTTGCCAAAGCTCACTCTATATAACAAGAAATAAAACTACTTTGGCAAATATACTACAGAGGAACAGACAAATGAAAGATTACAGTATATCTTGAACCTAGAGAAATAGGACCTGCCCACGTATGTTTGACAATAACATGCTATACTTCTAAAATATCTTTTTTAGAATAAACATCAAAGTCTGCTAATTTAAAGACAATACAATGCATGATAAGTCATAAGAACTATAAGTGTTTGTGAGCTTAAGAACTTCAAAATGTGCAAATTATAGTAAAATACAGATAATTTCACAAAGTACTGATTAATTTTAACCTTTCAGTGCTCAGCAATTACAAAAAGACAAATAGATTAACCAAGCACGACAGAAAGTCTTTTATAAAAACCCAAATTTATATGGTAAATTGATTTTTGACAAATATATCAAGGACATTAAGACATTCGGTGAACAAATGGATTGTCTAGCAAATATTGCTAGAATTGGACATAGTTGAAGGAAGGAAGTAAGAAAGAAAGAAGCAGGAAATAATCCTAATGCTTATTTCATGCTATATTCTAAAAATTATCTTAAAAGACCACAGCGATGGTTAATTTTGGTTGTTAACTGCATTGAATTGAGAGATGCTTACAAATTAATAAAGCATTCTTCTGAAGGCATTTCCAGAGAAACTCAACATGAGGCTCAGAAAACTGGGTAGGGAGGATAAACTTTAAATGTGGACAATATTAGGCTTGAGATTTAGGCAGAATGAAAACCAGAGAAAGAGCAAATTAGCTCATATTGCCATCTAACTCTTCTTCTTTCCTTTTTTTTTGGAAGTTAATTTATTCACAGAGTATTTGAAAATCAATGAAACAGTACTTGAAAATGAGTAGAATACCTTAAAAGTTAGTAAAATATGTTAACTGAGGCTTGATTTTGATATGTTTTATGATACAGAAAGTTACACTTGACTTCTGCAGATGGCGTTATCTGAGGCAGAGGCTAAGTGATTACATGGGGGTATTGAATCTTGGGCATTTGAGCTCATTTTTACAAGAGTAATTTTTAATAATTTTTAAATTGATTTTGTGGGCATATTTTATATACACGTGATGATCACAATCAACATTGAGAATTTGTACCAGTGCATGTACCAGTACACAATTTGTCATTTTTTCCCATTCTTCTGCCCACCCTACAATGCCTTCCCCCCACATACAATAGTTTTGTTTCCTTTTATTTTTTTACCATCAAATGTTTTCTTTTCCTTCTTAAATGGGTTAATTTTTTATCTACTATCACCCATTGATCTTAAAGTCCAGGTTGCATAGCCTTTGAATGTAAACTTGTACCAAAGGCTACAACATTCTTCTTTCTCATTTGAGTCCTCTGTCTTCTTGTGTTAATCTGGTACCAGTTTTTCTGGCTCTAAAAAGTATAGATGACCAGTGTGAGATTATTTAGCTTCTGATGTATTAACCAATCTAAGACACCCTGTCTTCTAATTATATCTTTTTATTGGTTCTACTTCTCTGGAGAACCTTGACTAATACAGATTTTGCTACCAGTAGTAATTTTAAAGAAACAAAGTTTTAAATATTAATTTCCTAATCGCTTTTGTAATTTATAGAATTAGGCTTATTCCAATGTGAGTAAGCCTAACATTGTTTAGAATGTTAATACTCGAATGAGTAAGATGGTTCTTTCTAAGGGCCTCTTCTCCTAGCCATTTCAAATTCATTAATGAATGAAGTAGTCATGGTAGCAGGTATGAAAGTTTCTTCATGGGCTCAGCAAGTTCACCATGGCTGACCCAGCTATGACCACAGCCCAAATGGCAAATACTCCAGTAGCAGAAATCACTATTGACTTCTGCATATGAAAGTATTCTCCAGGATTATCAGTCAGTGACCTGTTCATAGATTGATGACACTGGTCCATTTCCATCATGGCACAGGCAATATTTTATCTATTGGAATAGACATTGTTGCTGTCTGTGGGGTTTCTTCCCTGTACATAATATTTCTGTGAAAGCTATCACCTGTGTACTTACAGAAGGCCCTGTTTACCACCAAGAGTTCACATATAACACTGGTTTGATCAGGAAACTCATTTCACAGCCAGAGAGTGTGGCAAAGTGTTAATGTTCATGAAACTTACTAGTCTATCCATTTTTCCTATTGGGGATAAACTTCTAACTTGATAAAACAAGTTGACTAAAGACACAGTTATAGTACCTGACAGGTGGTAAGACTTTTTCATGACTTTGACAAGATTTTCTAGAAGTCTGTATGTACATAAAGTCAACATCCAACACATGGTATTATTTCTCCCATAACCAGGAGTCATGGGTCCAGGAACCAAGGAGTAGAGATAGGAATGTTACCTCTCATCATTACTACCACTAACCCACTAGCAAAATATACTTCCTCTTTTCATGACTGTCTTTTTGTTGCCCTAGCAGTACTAGCTCCAGAATGGGGACTGCCTCTACCCGAGACACAAAACACTCACACTGAACTGGCCACTTTGACCTCGTGCCTCTGAGTCAATAGGTTAAGTAAGGAGTCTCAATGGTGCTGGAGTGACATTCAGGTTACCAAAAAGAAGCTGTAATATTGTTCCATAATGTGAATATGGAAGAGTATATTTTGAGGTCAGGAGATTCCTTAGGACATCACTCAGTATTATCATGCCCCATGAATAAGATTAAGAGAAAATTACAACAAGTCTAGGAAGGACTACAAAATGTCTAGATCCTTCAACAATGAAGATCTGAGCCACTGCACCAATCATGACCTGGTGAAGTGCTGGCTGGAGGCTAAGGGACTGGATAAAGAAATGACAAATACCACCTTCCATCACATAACTAGACACAGAAACCAGGACTGTAATTGTCATGAATATTTTCTCCTTATTTTGTTGAGAATACATCTGTATATATGCACACAAGTATTAAGGAAATATCTTTTTTGGAGTTCTCTTATTTCTTTATCATGTAACACAGATTAAGTAACTTTCTGCCCATATTTAAGTGTTGTTAAGTTTACATTGTAGTATTTAAGTTGTCATACAACAAAAGAAAGGATAACATCACTTGAAAACTACTCTTCTTTTCTAAAAAATAATTAGCACATTTTTGATTGTGTGCACAATAGTTGCATTGTGTTAGGTGATATTTTAACCTTTTAATTGCCTTTATCTGCAGATGAGGAAAAGCTAGTTCACACTTATTTGTGACTGTAGACAGCACACTCCAGATTATTCAGCTTTTGAATCTGCCTAGAATCTCTCCATAGGGCTGCCAGGCCTTTGATGCAGTATGGGACTGTATCATTGGCTTCTCTTATTCTGAGGCTTCTGCCTTCTTAGACTGAGCAGTTCTGCTTCTCTTGGACCCTGAAGTGGCAACTTGGCATCATTGGGTAATTCAACTCTGGTCATATGAGCCAGCCTAATACATACATATACATATACATATATATATACATATATATATATATATATATACCTGTGTGATATATATAATATATAATATGTCACATGTGAATATTATATGCATATATGTATCACATATGTATATGTGCATATATTATATGTACATAAATATATACATGAATATATGTGTTTATATATATTATCAAATGAGCCAACCAAATATATACAAAATATATACCATGTATATATAATACATAGATTCATTAGTAGAATCACTTAAACTCATTGAATTCATCATTTTCATTATATATAATATATAAAAACATATAATATATATAAACAATTTATATATATATCTATAATTGTTCTGCTCTTATGGAGAACCCTGGCTAATGTAAATACAGTTATAAAGGTCAAAGTAAAGCTATGAACCTCAGGAACAAAAAAGAAAAAAGATTGTGACTTGGAGCTAGACAATAATTTATTTGAAAGGCAATAAAATATAAACAATAAACACATATAGAACATAATTGCAATTAAAATCCTTTACTCTTTGAATGACATTAAGAAAGGTATGTAATAAGGGAAAATATGGCTAAACTTCATAAACAAGAAAGGATTTATTTTTAGAACGCATGCTGAACTCTTACAACTCAAAACGTGGAAGGCAAAGGAGCCAGCAGAATTACCCAGTAATGAGATCAGACACTTCAAAAAAGATGATGCTTGAATAACAACAAGCAAGGGTGAGAAGCTCAATATCGTTACTCATCTGAAAAAAATTCAATTAAAATCACCCCAAAAAATCTACTACACATACCCACTAGCAAGAGCACTATTTAAAGGACTGAAAAAAATCAAATTCTGGAAGGATTGTTAAATAGCTCATGCACTTCAAGTAGGAAATCTGGAAAACTGTCTGGCATTTTCTTAAATGGGGACTATATAACAGAAAACAAATTACACTGTGCTTAGATATTCCTCCAATACAAACATTAAATATATATATATATATATATATATATATATATATATGTGTGTGTGTGTGTGTGTGTGTGTGTGTGTGTGTGTGTGTGTGTGTCTAGAAAAATAGTCAGCCATTGATTTACTTTTACTCCGTAAAAGTAAACATATTCAACATTGGCTATATTTTCAAAGCAAACACCTGTAGGTGATGGTGAGCATGTTCCGTGTCTTTTTTATTTATTTTAGTACCTGGAATTGAACACAGAACCTTGCACTTGCTAGTCAGGTGCTAGAATCACTGACCTAAATCTCTGGGCTGTTCTTTGTCTTGATTGTGAAGAAAACTTCCTCAGTAGAATCACTAAACTCATTGAATTCTTCATTTTCAGTCTGCCAATTATTGCATAAAGTCATGCCTCGGTAAAGCTAACTTAAAAATAACAATATGAGAATTTAAATTCATACTTGTTTGGATCCAAGGTAACCTAAATAACTAGAATGTAATTGCCTCTCTTAGTATGTATACACAGTTTTATGATGTAAGCTGAGGATACTTCTGACATGGCAGAATAATACAGAGTGTATTTATGTTCTGTCTTATATGAAAAAACTGCCTTTACATTCTCCCTCTGCTTATCTCTGTGATGCTTGAGCTGGCACCTTATGAGAACACATGATTAGCACTGTCCAGCATGCTTATTTTTGCCTTCATTATTCTATCTATCTATCTATCTATCTATCTATCTATCTATCTATCTATCCATTCATCTATCCATCTATCTATTTATCATCTATCTATCTATCTATCTATCTCAATAACCTATTTTTGATTTGGAGGATGAAAATAAGCCAATACTAGTGGATGTTGCCATTTTCTCTCTTATCCTCACAAACTTACATCTTATACTCAGAAGGCCTCCCCACTCTCCTTGATCCTTACTTTTTTTTTTTTTTTTTTTTTTTTTAGATTTTTTGAGACAGGGTTTCACTTTGTAGTTCAAGCTGGCCCTGAACTCAGCCTCAAACTCACATCACAGCAATCCTCCTGCCTCTGCCTCCTGAGTTCTGGGATTACAGGTGTGAGCCACCATGCCCGGCACTGTGGTATGTGGTACTAGTTGCTGCTGTGAGTGAGTCTCCAGGCCCAGTATTATATGTGGTTACCAGGGAATCGAAATTGGGCCCTTGCGCTTGAAGACAGGTTCTTGAACCTTTGAGCTAAATCCCTGGCCCACTTTGGTCCTTACTTTATAAAATATTTTCTACATAGTCTATTCTTACATCATAGCTAGTTAATTAAAATTACTTTACTATTATCTTGCCAAAGATAATAGGCTCATGAACTTGTAGAAAGAAACTTATGTTATTATTTTTAATTGTGTATATATTTTACATTTTATATTTTATATATATTTTATATTTCCTTTTAAAATGAAATGTTGCATATAGATGGTATTCTTTCAAATGTCTATTTGTTTTATGATCTAGTAGGTGAAATTATTTTAATCATATGAAGTAGGGTTTAATTATGAATTCACTTTTTCTTCCCTATCACAGAAATATCCAAAGACATTTTCATGTATGTAAAGAAGCCAAGAAGCATGTAAACAGTTGCAATTCTTACCCTGACAACATATTTGTCTTTTTCATTTATTGAATTTTCTCTCAGATATTTCTCAACATAACATGTTGGGAATGTTTCTATTTTTCTTCTTGTATTTTATTTATATCATATTTCCATGTGTTTAAATTTAACTGTTATTCCACAGATGATAGAACTGCTCTTCTGGAACAAATTTCTACCAAATTTTTTTGAGGGTTGCGGACTCACTTTTTTGGTTATTGTCTTTGTGACTTGTTTAAATGGTATATCCAAGAAGGAAATGTATCTTTTTTCTGATGACTTGATTTCTGTCAAGAATACTTAAAGCTAGAATTCTGGAAAAAACAATCCCCCAATAGTGTGGTTTTTCCTCATTGCTTGCTCTGAATTAGCAATAATCCTTCCCAAGATAAACCTCATTGGCTTTGACGCTGCCACTGTGCAAAGCTGCATTGCTTGCTTTTAAGTTTTAAAATTTATTTCCAAATTTTATGTTCTTATTTGAACTTTATTTTTTTCTTGACTTGACCTATTTACCTTTTAATTAAATTGAGGTCCAGCTTGGGCTGTCACTTTGAGCTGAGTGACATTTCTGTGTAGTAAAAAGAACTTAAGATTCCCTTAGATGAAATAGGTGAGCTATTTCATTACATGCAGGCTTCTGTATTACCAGGGACTAACAGTAATTAAATAGTTAAATTACAAGGTGATCTGGAAACAATGCAAAGTCCTGAATGTTAAGCACTAGTTACCCATGCTTAATGATATATATTCTTCCAGCCACCTGAACTGTGACCTCTATTCTGAGATTTTCAATCATCCATTGACAGTGATTCCAAAGGTCACTCTTCTTGATTTTTGTACATCTAAAATGACTTATAGATACATAAAATGATCTTAGTTCTTACTTTGTAATTAAACTGCTGGCTTACATTTACCCATGCTATTTTATTATCCATAATGTGAGGTTAACCTTTATGAGATTCACAGTCTTAATCCTACCCTTTTGTTGTTTTCTTTTTCTCTGATGTATGAATGATATATTGCACACTGAACCTCCAAAATGTAGGTGATGAACTAGAATCATCATTCATTTTCTATAATGTTCATTCAAGTGACAAGATGAAGTGAGAAACTGATAGAATAATACTGATGAGATTGATTGAACAGTTTTTCAAAGCACATCACCTAGATTATATACAATTTTAATTTCTAAATTAGTAAAACTTTTAAGTTTTTGAAATATCATCAATACACTATGAAGTATGTTATTTAGCAACAATGAGATAAAATACTCTGAAGATAAATATTATATTGAGCTTTCTGGGTTAATATTTTGAGTTATCACAATTATTTGATTTAGCACCAGTATTATTATTTTAAACACACTCTGTTAACCTGTTAGTTTTTAATACACAAATGAGACTTTCAAAACCAATTCAAATAAAAATTGAGCTACCGAATTTGTGAAACTTGACTTTCATGGAAAATACCCAAGAAAGCTCCAAGTAATAGTTTTTTTCAAATAATGATCTTGAGAAAGCACAGCAAATTTTACTCTAGTCAGTGCAGCTCAGAGGCAGACTTGCTTCTCTGTTTTGTTTGAAGAGAAAAGAAACACAAAGAGGAAAGGAGACCAGATGAATTCTTTTACTTCAATTAGTGGTGATGCATGTAGTGAACTGCTAAGTACCCGTGACTAATCGAGATAGACAGGGCTGTCCCTTGCTAATCACCAAAGATATTGGCCTGTCCGTCGGAGAAAGAAGTGATTATATCAAAAAGAACAGTCAGCTATTACCAGGGCAAACTCTGTCAAGAGTATCTGTGAAAGACAAGATGAGAAGACGGAGATAAAATTAAAAGTGGTATTAATTATCTTTAAATAAGAAGGCATTTTTATGGTCATTGTTTGCATGAAGACGCTTTTCTTTGTCTTCTCTTATAAAACATATTTTTAAAAGAAACTGGTACATTTTTAAGTTATGAAATTCATGCCCTAAAATGAATTGCAGTAATTATTTCTCACAATATTGTCAGGCAGTTAACTTTATAACTGTTTTGTATTTCCCAAGTAATCTTGAAGTCCTAATTATAATTCAGAATCAAAGCAAGCGCTGAACAAAGGAGGAAGCCGAAAAACAGATGAGTTGAATTTTTGTGGAATAGGAATGAAGTTCTGTTTGTTTTCAGTCTGCCATTATTTATGTAAACATGCAATTGAATCTTAGTTTATAATTCATAAGTGATTTATTTCTGCCAAACACAGCTTAACTCTTAAGCTTTGCTGTTGTTGCTAAGCCTTGGCTTCCATCTCAAGTTCAATAACTACCTTTGATAGGGAACCAGTAGTTGGAAACTGATGCAGTTAGTCATCAAATCATTGCTTATGCCTCATTATTTGAATCCTTAGAAAGTTCCCCCACTTTCAGGAATATTACATAAAGCTGTGTACTCACAGAGCAATAAACTGCACAGAATTGCAGCTGTTCATAAATAAATGTCCTTTTAAATTCCACAGCTCCTACCATTTTCAATATCTTGCATGATTGTGATTTAGCAGAAGGTACAGTAAGACTGAAGATGATAAAAGAGATTGCAAGGAAGAAGCAGAAGCTCACTGATATAATGTTTTCAGTCAGCCTTTAATGAAACACAAACTGTATTAGAGAAAAGAAAGGCAATAAGGAAGTTGAACATATTGAGGGAGAGTGTTTCATCTGAACCAATATCCATGATGCTTATAAAAGAGATTTTGTAGATCAGATGATACAAAATAGACTTAGAACAAGTGGGAGGAGCCTTTCTGGAGATCTGTTGTGGAGCATTGGGACTATAGATTATAAAACTGTTGTACATGGATTCATGTTAAAGGACATTTCAGCTGTTAAGTGCCAAAAGGTACCAACAGTGGGTAACAATGTGAGGTAAATACAGATGGATTTACTTCATAACACTAACCTTTCCTATTATCTGTATGTCTCCTATAACCTGATGTTGATTTCTTAAAATTATATTTTACAATTTGCCTTTAAAGACCAAAATTTGAAATGGCTTTTGGAGTGACATACCATGAAGTGAGATTTTTTTCCAAGGGTCAAAGACTAGAGTTAGCCTCTTTTAATTAGCATGGTTAAGTGAACCTTGGGTAATTCAAGTCTGTGAGGAATGAAGCGGAGTTCTCTTAACAGTGCATCTATACATGATATTGAAATTGGTTTGACTCTTGAAGGAGGGATGGTTTATGTGAGGAAGATCTACTGGTGGTTGAGACATGTTGGGAGGCCAAGATTTTACCTTCAGATGTGCAAAGATAGACAGTTGGAATAGTTAGTCAGTGGCTTCTTTGGATAATTTAGGGAAAGAACAATGTTTTTTTTTTTCCTGATGTGATAGAACACATACTTTCCTGGGTGCTTCAGGCCTTACCCTTGACTTCTCAGGAATCTCCAGATTTTGTGGGTGGCTGTTACACAAATCTTATAGGACTTATGGTTGTTTATAATTTGGATAGGTGGAGAAATTAGGCAATGATTCCTATGAAAAGATTTTAAATAAAAGGCATATTGTCAATATTAAATTATAAGATTTCTCATTTCATTGCTTGCAAATTCTTCAGTCAACATCTTAAAGAAGACTTCTATCTTCTATGGCTACATTCCTCTTTTGACTATTTTAGTAACATTTTCTCATTCTCTTTAACTATTCATTTAAAGCTTAAAGGTTCCCTGAATATATGAGAAGTCGCTAGGCACAAGCTGTGTAAAATAGTTATGCAAAATAATTTAGAAGTCCCAGAAGTCCTCAGATTTAATTTATTTGCTTCTCCACAAATAAACTCCTGCTTATGATTAGCAGAGTCACTGCCCAATACTGCTACGTTTCGTTCATCTCAATCCTTCCATTTCGCCCTTCCCACCTGTCATCACCTCCTTTCTTCACACACTTATCTCTTGTCTGCAACATCACAGCTGCACCTTCTAACTGATCATGTTATGGTCTAGCTCACACCCTTCCAGTCCTCCTCCACCCTACAGCAGTCCCTCCCCTCCCCCTCTCTCCTCCTCCCTCTGCTCTCCCTCATCTTGTTTTTGAAATAGAGTCTTGCGGGGCTAGCCTTGAATTTGTGGTAATCCTCCTGTTTCGGTTTCCTGAGGGCTAGGATTATAGGGATCCCCCACCATTCTCAGTTTAATGTCATCTTTTTAACACTGTACAAGCACAATGTAGTTAGCTTTATTTAGTCTTTAAAATTTTCCTTCTTTTGCTTAGGGAAAACACTACAGACCCTTTAATGGACTCCTCCCCCTTCTCAATCCCTCCTGTCCTTGTCTCTCTTCTATCTCTTAGCATAAATATCTTTATTTCTAGGGCTGGGGATTTAGCTCAGTGGTTCCAGCGCCTGTCTTGCAAGCGCAAAGACCCAGGTTCGATCCCCGGTAACCACATACCATACTGGGCGTAGAGACTCACGCCCAGCAGCAACCAGTACCACATACCACAGTGCCGGGCGTGGTGGCTCACGCCTGTAATCCCAGCACTCGGGAGGCAGAGGCAGGAGGATTGCTGTGATGTGAGTTGGAGGCTGAGCTCAGGGCCAGCCTGAACCACAAAGCGAGACCCTGTCTCAAAAAAAAAAAAAAAAAAATCTTTATTTCTAAGACTCATAAGAAAACCTCTTCTGTTCTTCATATCAACCGCATTTCCTGCCACCTAGCCAGTTAATTTCTCCTTCAAGTCTCAGTTTCACCGTGGCCTTTGATAAAAAAGCATATCATACCCTTTAGACTAATGGAGATGTTCTTTTTTTTCTCTCACGGACCAGGTCCATGTTGCTTTGCTCTTTTATTGTAAATACTCAGAAGAGCAGATAATCACCTACTTCTTTCAACGGAATAGAAGCCCCCTGAGGTCAACGCCCACATTGTGCTTCTGCCAGTCGCTTCAGTGTTTAGCCAAGTGCCTGGCACAAAAATACTTGGTAATTTGGAGATGATGTGATATCACTCCACAACAGTTTCTTCTTAGTTCCCTTGAATAAAGAGGACATAACAGCATCAATTTTAGATGATTTTCTACTGAGTAAAATTTGGATTTATCCTGAAATAACCAAGAGCGTGTCTGACACATTAAGTTGATTACTGTGTCTCCCTCAATCAGAAATTGTCCTGATCCAGCTCTTCAGAGACAGTCTGCAGAGACAGACTCCGCAGTGGGTTTCTCATTCTCTCCGAAGTTTTCCTGAATCCGCTCTCCCGAGACCCTCCGCCTCTCTGTAAACTGTCCTTGTTCTTGATCTTAGCAACGCTCATCCTTGGGTTTTACCCTCTGGCTCACTGTTTTCCCCTTGTTCGGTCACCTGCGTTCACAGGAATGAAATGATTTTTCCAAAATGCATTTTGTTTCTGGGCAAAATGTGAAGCCTCGAAAATTCTGCATGGAAATCCCCTTAGGTCACACACACATACCAATGAATACAAAGCAAAACGGTTTGTGTAAATCTATACATATATTTATGCGGTTTGTAGGCAGAGACATAGACAGCCTCAAGGTTCACAGGGACGACAGGGACCCTGCATGATCCGGCAGTGAGTGTCCCAGGCAGAGAGAGCATTGGGCCTGCAGCCACCATTTCAGTTCACCTAAAGCTTAAGAGGCATCCTACACATCCGATCATTTTTGTCGAAATAAGTCAAGTTAAAAGCAAGCAATTCCAAAATTTCAAATGTTTTGGAATTTTGTTTTTACTTTAATAATTAGGCACTGTTTTAACGAATATTTTCAAATGGAGTTAGGTGTGCTATTCACAGGCAGGTTGAATAACGATGCTGTTAAAAAGGTGACAATAAAGAAGTGACGCTGTCATTTTACACAGGTGGATTTTTTTTCTCCTCAGTAACTTTGGTGTCTTGTTTATTCTCCCCCAGATAGCGCTTGGGTAAGTGACATTTTAAGGAGCCAGAAGAAGACAGATAACAACATCTGATTACTTTAGGGTTAATCGTTAACAACACGGTTGTACTAGTGACATTGTTTATAGTGTTCAATTAAATGCCAATTTAATGACACTTCACATTTAAACTGTGGTGCTGAACCTTTATGTAGTTCCAGCCCAGAGGACTGACCAGCTGTCCACCCTCACTGACCCTTCTCCGTATCAAGGATACAGGTAATTGCTAGTTCTGTAGGAAACCCACAAGCGCTATTGTCTCCCTGTACCCATGATGCCTTTCTTAATAGGAAATGAATTGGTACTTTGCATAGCACCAAGTAACCAACAACACACTGAGCCCAGGTGTTAATATGGTGGGGGATTTGTTTCATGAAGCCTTGGCTGAATTTTCTACTCTTCTTTTGAGGCGTTTTATTGTACCTTGCATTTTGAGAGGAATGATGGCTGCATTGCCACCAAATAAACAGCTGCAAGGTTATCTCTTCCACCCAATGAATTCACTTGGGCTTTAGGAAATAGGGTTTTCAGACCTGAAAATTATTCTGATTCCAAGAGTGAGCACATTAAAACTGACCAAGCGCTAATACTCAGCAACGATGAGACTGTCAGCCCCTGATACTTTGCATCTGAAGAAACCAATTTGGGTTAATGTGCTGCTACTGAAATACATCTGTTACTAATGTGCTTCTATAAGTAGATGCTATTTTGTGTATTCAGATACCCTCGGGTGAAAGAAAATTAATTTAAGGTCTTTCTTTTTTTTGTCCCACTGATGCACTAACTCTTCACTCAGATAGATTTTAGCTGTATCTGAGATTCATCTTGAAGGGAAATGTGTTTCAAAGATGTCAACAGCATACCCTTCTGAAGCCCTTTCAACCAACAGAGTAGCTGAGAGTTTTCTATGTTGCAGATATATTTCTGGCAGATATGCGAGAAGTCTCCACCTTGGAAAATTTCGAAAAAGAAAAATGGAATCAAAGCGGAAATGAATATAACACTGTTGATATTGCGCTGAGTAATATGGAGATACAAGGGTTAGTGACTTCTTCAATATAGGGGAAAACCTGGTTAGGAATGATATACAGAGAAAATTGGGTTGTTTTGCCAATCTGAGGTTAATTCAGCTAATGGTTCTATTGACTCTATTGTCAACATCCACAATATACATTTTTAAATGTGCACCGTGTCACCATCTGGGGAGTCTAGACTGGTGAGTGACATCTGGTAACCAACAGTGTCAACCTGAAGAATGTTAGAGTTAAATATCTCCTTTAGACTTCATCCCAGAACACACAGCAGCACCTGGCCCATGGCAATTGGAAACATTCTGCATGATTAATCAATAATTATTACTGATGGGGGATCTAAGAATATATATTAACAATTGAATTAAAATACACATATACAGAAAGAAAGAGACAAAGATGAAGAGAAAGGGGGATCAGCATCAGCTATTATAACTACAAGTAAACCTCAAGGCACCCTAAGCTATGACAAGCCACATTTTGAAAAATTCTGTTTTAATGACATGATAAGAAGAGGAAAACTACACTTCAATGCACCAGTTTATCATCAGTACATTCTTTTGTTTTCTATCACTCCTAGCTACTCAAGTGAGAATTTAATTAAATGCTCTCACTTGAATAAATAATCTGATAAAATGAGATCAGCCATGTCTAGAAGCTGGAGGGGCTGTCTGGGCTGATTGATGTCCCCGAAGACACATTGCTGAATTGGACTTCATTCCGCATCCTGACCTTTGGGTGGTGTTTGAGCTCAGGAACTGAAATCCTGAACCCGAACACTGAATCCAGGCCCCAATTACTGTTAGTTACTTCAGTTTCTATCTCTTAATTTCTTTACCTCTTCATATAAATTTTTTTATTCAAATCTTTATTGGTACATTATGAATACACACCATCATCACATTCAACATTGAGAGTTTGTACCAGTATATGACATGATTTAATTCTCATTTTTCCCCTTCCCAACACACCCTGCAATCCCCTCCATATACATAAGATTTGTTTCCTTTTTTATTTCTATAGCATTATTTTTTTCTCTCATTATTTATCCCTACACCCTCTTTCCTTTAAAATATTTTCTATTTCATAATATCAACTATATATATTAGAACTCATTTACATTTTCATTTTCTTAAACCAGGGAAAAGATATAATATTCACATATCTGTAATCTATTTATTTCACTTATGAGGATGCTCTCAAGGTACATCCATTTGGGTATGAATGACTCAATCTTATCATTTTTAATGGCAGAATAATACTCCATTCTATAAAAGAATCACATCTTTATCCAGTCTCCAGTTGATGGACATTTGGCTTGTTTCCAAGATGTAGCAATCCCAAACTGAGCTGCTATAAACATGAGTGCACCTATATCGCTGTGATATGAATCTTTTAATTCCTTTGTGTATATACCTAGCAGAGCAATGGCCAGGTCAAATGGAACACCCAATCCTATCTTTTTGAGGAATCTCCACTCTGATTTCCACAGAGGTTGTAGGAGTCTACACTATAATTTTTTTTAAGTAAGTTTTCTTTTATTCTATTTTTAATTGCCTATCCCTTCCTGGTAATCATCCAATGCGGGCTAATTTGTTTTTTAAATTTTGTGTATCTTAAAGTCTATACAGTGAGTTTATATTTTCTGTTTTTTTTTCCTTTTTTAAATACACCTCATCCAGTGGCTGAGTTTGTTTTGTACTGTATCCCCTTCTTTCTCTGCTGCACTCAACATCAATTTTTGATATACTCATATAGTTTCATACCTCATTTATTTTAGTTAGCCCATAATTTTCATTATATATAGCCAAAAATATAATTTTTCTATCCTATGCTATTTGTATAACTTCACTAAATATTGTCAGCTTTTCTCCGAAGTTCTATGATGGTTTGCAGTCTACCAGGAGAGTAGACTAGATTCCACCTACCTGTTGCTTACAAAGAAAGAATTTTAACAAAACTTTGATATGCAAATTTTGTGAGGGGTGAATTTCTTTTATGCATATTACATATTACATGTAACATGCCAAACAGATTGGTATGTCTTGTATCAAGAAGTTTTATATATATTTATTGAGTAAATCAAACCCCAGTAGTCTTCTAGTACTATCCCTTATAAACTGTCTTCTTGGACAAATTATTGAATCTCTCATCTGTAAAATGGATCTAATAATGTATATTTTACCGAATAGTTAGAAATATGAGATAATATTTGATAAGATTTAAACATTCAGAAGCAAACAAAACAAACAAAACAAGAAAATGTTCAGAAGCAATAAACACTTCCCATAATTATTATTTTTATATTTGTCACTTTTATTTGGTGATAGGATAGAGGTGGATATACAAGGTATATATACAAGGTAAATATATTAGAAGGGTTTAGAGACTTAAAGTAAACAAATATATTAAAGTAAACAAATATATTATCTGTTCACTGTTGCATTCCCAGAAGACTGTCTTTAGGCTGTTAATACTTAAATTTAATTCATGATACACTTACAGCTCCTACTATGTAGAAAGCTTTATATTTATGTTTGAAAAATACAATTCAATAATCTTTTAGATAAAAAAGTACAAAGTTTCTCAAATCACATTACAAATGTGATTATTAAAATGTGACAATCACAAGTCAATATTTTGTAAAAAAATGTGTCAACAAGGTCTATATACACTGAGGCTATTTCTGTCTCCAAGGCTCACCATGTCAGCACATTCATTGTATTTCCCTGCCCATGAGTGGTCATGAAGGCATTTCCAGAGTTCTTCTTTGAAATCAACTCTACTTTTAGTCTGTATTATATACAATGTGTTCCCTCAAATTAAGAAAGTATAAAAGAAGCTAAGAAGAAACAAACAAGTAAACGGAAAAAATACAATACGGTGGAAAAGATGATTGAATCCTCAAAAGCAACAATTTCTTTGTACTAATTCTATCCATTGTTTTGTAATCAGAAAATAATATTTTAATCATTTTACATGCAAATACATTTCTATTTAAAAGTCTTCTATATTTTACTCACATTTAGGGAGTCACTTGAGTGCTGGGGTAGATTTAGGTTATATAGGGAGTGAAGATTACAATTCTGGGGTCAGTCCTCTTTGACTAGCAAGATGCAAAACAATGATACATTTGTGAATGTTATAGGCTTCCTTACTAAGTTCTTTCCAGGATCTTGAAAGGCTCCATGTAAGTGAAGAGTGAAACACCACCAATTTCATAACGTATCAAACATCTTAGTGATTCCCTTCTCAGATAGTGGAGAAGAGGTGCAAAGTCACAATTTTTACACAAACATCTACTTCCTTGGAATATGTCTGAGCGATGCTAAGTAGAAGATACATATAACGCAGAGATGAACTATGGAAAAGCGTGGCAAAGATGAGAAAGGACTTCAAGTAATTGTACTCAAAACTTCTCTTTAGGGGCCAGGGAGTTAGCTCAGTGGTTCCAGCGACTGTCTTGCAAGCACAAGCACATGGGTTTAATCCCTGGTAACCACATACCATACTGGGTGTGGAGACTCACCCCAGCAGCAACCAGTACAACATACCACAGTGCTGGGTGTGGTGGCTCACGCTTGTAATCTCAGAGCTCTGAAGGCAGAGGCAGGAGGATTGCTGTGATGTGATTGGAGGCTGAGCTTAGGGCCAGCCTTAACCCTGAACCACAAAGAAAGACCCTGTCTCAAAAAACAAAACAAAACAAAACAAAACAAAAAAACTTCTCTTTAGTTCTTTACTTTCCAATAAATGTCTCCTAATCTTTAATTTTGACTCTTTTGCTACTAATAAATGTATGAGCCTTTGGAGTTTCAATTTAATTGAACTACTTGTTCTTGTAGGGAGAAATCTCAAGGCATTCGTTTTCAATTTTCTTTGTACATAAAATACATTGTTTGGAGTTACATTTTTCCCTCTTCCTGGATGAAAATGAATGTCTATTTCATTATTTTATACAATTTCTTACAACTCTTTAATTGTAAACATTCTTCATTTCTTTGACTTTGGGTCATAATTCAAAACTTCAAATGCCCAAACTTCCATAAAATAAAAATTAAATATGCTTCCAGATTATCTTCCTTCTTCACTTACTCCTTCCATCATTTTCTCTCATCTCAATATAAATATTTTGTTTCTTTTCAAAATTTGGAGGATGAGATAAAACTAGATAAGGAAGGGGACACAAAAGTCTTGGGTTGAGTGATAACAATGGTGATGGTCCAGTAATGACTCTCTGTTTCCATACCCTAAAGAATCTTTTGGGTGCAGATTTTCGAACAGAACACATCTATCTCTTTCCACGTTATTTACTTCCTCACCTTTGTCTTTAGAATCCTTCTACATTTCTTTTTCCTCTGTGTTTCTGCCCTTCAAAGAAGCCATTTCAATTAGGACCTCAGAGGACCTTGTGCTGGTGGACACCCTGGTTCATGGAGCACACTCATGGAATGTTTTCTCCAGTAGGTTCTGTTTTTCCAGAAATGTACCATTTTTTGTGCTGTCCCTCACTTCAAAGCAAGAAACCAACCTCCTTTTCACTTTGTCAGTTTTCCATGCACCAGTCTGAAGCAAAACTTCAAGGTGGTACATTTTAAATAATCCAAATGATAATCCAAATCCTATATTTTTCACCTTAATGGTATTTGTATGGTAGAACTTGTAAGTATACTAACAGCTCATTGAAAAATATTTTTTTCTTATAGTATCTTCTATGTATTATAATGATTTCAGAGATTATACAACTCTTTTCCTAAATTTTTTGGGAAATAGTTTGATCTTAAAATGGAAAATTAGTCAATATATCTTTTGACTATCTTAGTACTATGTGCAAAGCCTTCATAAGAAATAATATCACAGTGACATATGTGCACCCATGTTTATAGCAGCTCAGTTTGTGATTGCTACAACTTGGAAACAACCCAAGTGTCCATCAACTGGAGACTGGATAAAAAAGCTGTGGTTCATCTACAGAGTGGAGTATTACTCTGCCATAAAAATGATAAGGTGGTAGGGTGGATAGGACTATGGGAAAAAAAAGAGAATTAAGTTGTGTCATACTGGTACAAATCCCCATTATGGAGTTCAATCATGATGCATATATGTAATGTACCAATAAAGATTTCAATAAAAAAAGAAATGATATACTTATAGGAAATCTACATATTCTCAGTATAGGCTCTTTTTATCTGTGTGTGGTAGGTAAATCAAATGTACTATTGGCATTAGTTCTTTCTATCATTATATCACTATATAATCAGTCATCTGTTTAAAGGAATATTAAATATTTTTGATGTTTTTATGACTTTTTCATTAATACAAAGTTATTCATAGTTGAAGTTATTATGACATTAGTGTCTATTATACAGTGAGGAATATGTTATTAGAATTTGTCCCTAATCTAAAACATCAGGATCAGCATGACTTAAAGAGATAGTTGTCCATTAAGTAGTAAAGACACTATTATGATTCTAATATTCTGTTCCATTTTGTTTGAATTTTTGTTGTTATAATGTTAACTACATTGGCTTGTTATAAAATGTGCTGTCCTTAAACACCCTTATGTCAGATAATAATCATAAGTAATATGGTTACTGGGAGATACACACACATACACACACACATACACACACACACAAGTGCTATTTTTAGCAAAACCCTGAAGGTTAAGAAACTATAAAGAAATGGTGTGGCAATTGACTAATCTCACTCCCACTTCAAAAATAAGTATATTTATTAGAATCTGCAAGTTATATGATAGAGACTATTAAATTGCTTTGCAAATAATTTCTTTTTTTCTTTGCGCAGAAAATTTATGTCAAAATGACTCACAATATAATTAAAATCCTTATCCAATTAACATATTTTGTAGGTAAAATTGAAATTTTCACATACCTATAAATTTGACGAGGCATACATTTAAACAAACCATATGTTTCACAGAAATGAAAACCATTTCCTTTCATACAACAGTAATTTTTAAAATCTAATATATTATTTCCAGGATGCTACACACAAAGTAGGTGAAGTCTGACTTTTGAAATATTATTGTTGTTATATTTAGAACAACTGATAGTTTCAATGAGAGTGGAATTATGAATATTTTTGTCTTCATGTGAACTTCTTAGTATTTTTTTTAAAAAATCAGACTAAAGATTGAGGCTAATTTAAGCAAAGAAAACCACAAATTTAGAACTTTGTGCATTAAAGTAAAGGTGCCTTTGTTCCAATGCTGATATACAGCTTTTACAGAGTTAGAAACTTCCTGGAGTCATTAGGTCCATGCCATCTGATTCTGCTAATAAATTGTACTTTGCCTAAGTCATGTTCGAGTGTGTCAAAAGAGTGTTTTCTTTATCTATTTTTGAAGTTTTTCCAACCCTGGTATTTGCTTTGCTGTTTGAGAAGCAAAAATCTTTAACAAAATCGAAAAAATCAAAATTAGTACCTGCTTAAATGGCTGTGTTACAGATTGAAAACTCAGATCTAACTCCTCATTGAACACATTTCTGGGCTTTCACTTTGACTCTTGTGTGTATATAGCACTGTATTTATAGATTCAAAAAAAAGTAATGTACTTTCTGGCTAATTGTAGGCACCTCACTCCATCTTATCTAGAACTGTAATAATCTAACTTGATGACTTTTACTCGTGTATTGGCATTTAGTTAATACCAGGGATAAATATTACTGTATTTATTTTTCAGGATCACCTCTAGACCTTCTTTAATCACTTTCTTTTTTATAATGTTTACACATCCTAGGGTGATTTCAACCATAAGATACCATTAAAAATTGAGTCTTTATAGTTCAAATATGAAGTTTAAAATCTAGGGAGAATATAATTAGGAAAACTTTTTATTTTGTCTCATTTTTCATTTTATTTTTATTAGTATATGTTTGTAGTACATAATGGTGTAGGTACATAATTCCCCTTGGGGAGTTGGTACATGTACATAGCACATTTTAATTCTTTTTTTCATCTTCTTCCCCTTCACTCTCTCCTCCTCTTTCCTTCCATTTCTTGGTTCTCTTTCTTTGCAAAAGACCTACCTAACATTTTTACTTTAAACTTGAGTAATAGAAGTGGTACAGATGAAACCAAGCAGTGAATAATGCTGGGATAATTAACCTAACTGATATTTACCAGAACACAAACATCTCACTTATGGGGTAATTCAAGACTGCCAACCAGCAGGTGAAGAAATAAGAGAAATATACTTCCTAGGCATAAGTCACCCAGAATACACAAGAACAAGCATAAATAATAAGGTATACTTCTAGAGGCCTGCTACTTTCATTACTATTCATAAATAACACTTCACACAGAGTAAATGCTTAATAAATATTTGCTGAAGTGAATTAAATTTATTCAAGGATAAATATAGTGTAACACATCTTTCCAAAGCCTCACACATTAATACCAATTCAGCATTTCACAAGTTCTGAGGTTCTACTTATTTAGTGGCTCTCCCTTTCCTTCAGGCAAAAATCTTATTTCTAAGGGGTTACAGAGCAAGTGTTCTCCCATGTGCTCAAGAACAGAACACTTTTCTGTGTTTGGGTGTGAGTCAAGGGGTTCTTTTTTATGTCTCTCATTTCTCTATCCATCATTTTATTGTAGCAAATATAATTCAGTGATGTAGCTCTATGTGGTAAAGTCAAGACAAGCAGAGAAGAATCAAGCACACATCCTGGAAGTTGGAGGCAGATTTGCAAGTTTTATTACACTAACATACTGATGTGGGCTTATAGACAAAGTGACTAATCTTCTCTTGGGTGGTGAACAGAGCTTATATAGATTTGGGAAAAGAGAGATGAGGATACAGTGGCAAGATACTTAACATTAATTCATTGGATGAGGTAGATACATTCAACTTGTAAAAATGGATAGAAAGATTCACCTTATTTGCATATGATGGGAAAGCAGAGATTACACAGCCTTGAAGATACAGAAATTTATGGAGATCAAAAGACAATAGAAGATGGCACACCTGGGCAAGTCTGAGGAACACTGGAGATGTTTTAGGTGCAGAAAGGGTGAAAGCTGTGGGTAGATTTTGTTTGCTGTTGGGTTAACTACAGCAAAGACTTTCCATTCAGAAATTATTTCCCTGTTTGTTGAATATAGGTCCCTGAAGGACTGTACATTCTTCCACTTGTGGCCATCCAGAAAGTGGAGGACTTTATAATCAGGAATAGAACTGTGAGGGACAGATTTTTATCATATTTCTGTGTTTCTTTTCTTCCTGGACCCATCAAAACACCACTAGATCACATCAGCTAGTAAAAGAAGTGATACTAAAACCCAGTTAGCCAGGTTCATGAATTTGGAGCTAATTTCTTATACTACATGGCATGTGGAGATGACCCGGCAACATGCACACCCTCTTCCCCTCCAAGAATCACACATTAAAATGGAAACTTTTCCATCTTCAGCAGACAAAATCCATTTTCATGTAATATTTTAGTTGGATTTTTATGGAACAATGGAAAAAGAAAGGCCTCCCTATATCTTCTCTTTTTTATCTTTTTAGAATTGTCCCAGTCACAGGGCAACTCATTCCAACCTATCTTGTTGCAATAAAACAGCAATATTTTTCATTGAAATATATATAATGTATATTCAAATATATATACTATAATGCATATTATATATTAATAATATAATATAATGTATTATAATATAATATCATATTATTAATATATATTTATATATAAATAAACAGACTGATGTTATATATTTATATATAAATATATAATATAATAGATTATATTATATTATATATAATAGAATGTCCTTTGTACTTTTATATTATGTATGGCCTAAGATATATGGTTTTGATTTGATAGTTTTGCAATGCTGTTTAATTGTTGATGTTTATATGATGTGTTTCTTGTGACTCTGCTACATTGTAAACAACCCTGAACATCTCAGTGGTTTATGACCCTGTATGTTGCCTGGACTGATAGGTCAGTTGCAGCAGTATGATCTCAGATGGGATCATCTGGACTTGGATCTGGACTGCAAGATGCACTTAATGTGTATGGCCTCTTGTTTGTTCATCTAGGACTAGCAATTCAGTTGAGAGAGTTCTCTTATAGCAGATGAAAAAAGTATAAATATCTAAGGTAAATTACTTAAATTCATCCAATGCTTCTGCCTTTACCTTATTTGATAGCATCTTCTATTTTTTTTTTTTTTTTTTTTTTTTTTTTTTTTTTTTTTTTTTTTTTTTTTTTTTTTTTTTTTTTT
>PVIR01011093.1:0-48113 GCA_004026965.1 Petromus typicus | reverse complement strand
AATTAAAATTAAAATTATATTTTGCAAGTCATGAGCAAGATTGACTTTTTATGAATTTCTTATTTTCTTTAAATATTGTCTACTTTATCTATATGAAGATCATATATCTATATCTAGCATATTTTCTACATTTAATATTTTGAGATTATTGTTTTTAAAATTTAATTTTTAAATTAAAAACTGAAATAAATAAATAAATAAACCGTGTTTATTATATAGAAAGAAAACTGCTTTTTGCATTTTAACCAACAAATTTCTGGAAGTCATTTAGTAGTTGCAATATTGAATATAAGTTTCATTTTAGGGGGTCAGGGACTTAGCTCAGTGGTTCTGGCACCTACCTTGCAAGCTGGGCATGGTGGCTCACACCTGTAATCTCAACACTTAGGAGGCAGAGGCAGGAGGATTGCTGTGAGTTCAAGACTGAGCTCAGGGCCAGCCTGAACTACAAAAGGGAGACTGTCTAAAAAAAAAATATTTTTTGTCTTTTCTACACATGCAATGATGTTAGTTAAAGATAAGTGTTTAATTTCCAGGGCTTTCAGTATGAGGTGGAGTACAGTAGTGATAAGAGATATACTTACTACCACTTCTGAGCACTGATAACAACTTTCAACATTCACCATCAAGTACGGTGAATAGAGCAGGCTTTCTGGTGCATAAACTCTGTAAGATTAACACATTTACCTTGTCTTCCTACTTTACAAAGTGTTCTTATTGGGAATTCAACAGCAAAGCTCAATTTAATTTCTTTTCTTTGAGAATCCCTTGCTGTAGTCTGTAACTCACTTATTCTCTTCCTCATTATTTATTCCTGCCTCTTTGTCAGTGCTACTATCCAATCCTCGTGTCTGTTGTAATTGCTGAGTTCACATTAAACATTCAAACACTTTAACACTCGAAACCCTGCCTCACCACCCTATTAGAGAAATGTTAAATATATGTAAGGTAGCCCTGAAATAATTCTTCTCTAAAAGCTAGCCTTTAATGTATTAGGTGGTGAAAACTGAAATTCTGTCTCTGTTCAGAATTTCTGCAGGGTAAGCTCACAGTATAAACAATATTGCTCAGTGGTCGGGGGGGCCCCATTGTTTGCTAAAATAAGGAGCACAGTCTCCTCTCAGATGGCTGCAGTCACAGCAGAGCTAAGTTTATAAAGCATATGTCTCCAAAGGAAAAGTCATATTATTGCTATGATGAAAATTCTGGACAGGTTCAACTTGTGTGATAAACCGAGATCTTTAAGTAGGCCGAGGAGAGATGACAGGACGTGGAGGTTAAAAATAAGCACAGAGAAGCAGAATTCTGGCCCAGCGGAGGGAAGACAAATTGCAGACCTGCGTTTGGAGGCCGCGTGAGGAGCGCCGGAGGAGCTGAGAGCCGGGCCTCGGAGTCTGTCTCTCAGAGCCCCAGCGCCACAAGTGCTCCGGAGAGGTGTGGGTTACGTAAGACAAGTCGGTCACCAGGGTCTCCGCAGCCCATTTCCGGAGCCCTGGAGGACGTGTGGAAAACAGAGCAAATCCACCTGCCAGTTAGAAAAGGAGAACTGCGGCCGAGTTGAGCACTTTGAGCAGGACGGACTGAGTGTGTACAGCAGACCTGAGGCAGCTGCGCCTCCCAGGCTGGAGAGAACCCCACACAGGACATCTTCTGTGGGTGACAGACACAGCCCGAGGCTCCGGACAGACGGAGGGAGCCCCGAGACGGCAGCAGGCTCAGTGCTGCTCAGGAAAGGAGAGGGCAGAGCCCTGGACTCTGAAGCTCTCTGCAGAAGTGAGGGGTCCTCCTTCTTCACTGCACTGCTCCTCATCACTAGTACAACCTTGGCCCTTGTGCGTAAGCCACGAAACGGGAGAATCCAAAGTGTCGACCCGTTTTATAGACTCAGAAGCCAGCCCAGGCGCCCACTGGTGTTCTGCAGATAACAGCCAGTAAATGATAGTAAACCTGACCGCAGGCTCCCTGCAGTCTGAGGCTAGTGGACTTTTGTCTCCCATTTCAAAAACATCTGTGGTTTCGCACAAGTGGTATTTAAGTTCTGTGCCTCAATCTCCTGTCTGGCTTTATGAACATTGTGATGATAAATTGTTAAGAGTGGTGGAAAATTTAAATGAGGGTTTTGTAGACCTGTGCCTAGGATGCGCTGTTAGCCATCATCAGAAAGCAAGACCGTGTCAGGGTGAAATGCAGCCGCCCAGAAAGGGTGCGTCTGTGTGCTTATGTCACACATTCCTCTAAAATCTCTCTGACCATTAGTTAACTCATTTCTCTTTTTAGTATTAACTCCTTTAGGGCCATTTTAATTTTCACAGCACAGTTGGGAAGTGAGGTAGAGTAGCTCACCTACGGTAGCCGGAAGTGAACATGCCAACTCTCAGAGAAGGTGCCCACAGCCTGCACCTTTGACCTTACCTGCCTTCAGGTTTCTGTATAAGGAATACTGTTTATTAATGTAATCAGCTTAGGAGGCCTGGGTCTATAATTTTATTTATTTATATTTGACCTATAGAATGCAGTTCTACATTTGTGTGTGTTTTATAGATACAAACCATGAAAATTCTACAAGTGTGAACTTCAATACTTCCTTACCATGAATTAACAGTATCAGTATTTACTGATAATGTTTTTCATCCTAATTAAAGAAGCCTTTAAATTGGGTGACCTAGGTAAAGTTACACCTTCTGTTTCTTCATAAAAATCTGACAGTTTTCAGGCTGTGTGCCCTGCATACATGGCATAACTGACGTATGTTTACTATTTGCATCAATATTTGTAAGCTAGAAGTCAGATTAAAATAGACAGCAAGGGCACTGCGGATTGAAAAAAATTAATTTTAAAATGCCAGCTTCAACTCCAAGGACTAATTAAGAGCACACTGAAAAAAATGTATGTGATATATAAAAAGAAAGCAGTGATTCAGACGAAATCACTTCCATATGGCATCAGTGAAAAATAACTGTGTGGTTTCATGCATCTTACACTTTACCGTGGGAATTGCCCACGTTTTTCCATCATAAGAAGCACAGAACACTCCAGCAGGAGGGACCAGAGACCACGGTGCATTTGGTCTCAGAGAAACTGACCTCTCCGAAGCTTGCTGAGGTTCATCTCATGCTTTATTAGTAATGTGTGAAATGCCATGTCATCTAAAAGAGAATTCCACGTCCGTCAGTGGGTCAGTGTGCACCAATCCTGTGCAGCTGGTGACGTTGTCTCTGGAGAAGCAGAGTGTAATCCCAGGGCAGTGAGGTCAGGGGCCTCCACAGCTCCTGTGGTTTACGCACTAATGCCAGTGACAGTGAGAAGAGAAAGGAGAGGGACGTGTTTAAGATGGTGATTGTATTTAGATTGTTTATTAAATGGGAAAGTTAAGAATTCTGTTTTCTAAGAATGCTAAATTTGATTTAGAAGCCTTAGGTCATTTGTACATTTTGACTTAATCTAGAGATGATAAACTTGAAGATGTGAAATTAGATATGAATGATGCCTTCATGTCTGGTAATTCACAATATAATTCAGTGCTCAGGTCACAAAAAGCAATATCAACTTATTTTATGAAAGAAAAGGAAAATACTTTCTTTGAACTCAACTCATAGTTCAGGTTTAAAACTCCATGAATCTAAAATAGGCCACCAGAATTTTGACCACATAATCTGGCTAAACCATTTCTGAATTGAGGAGCAAGGGGAAAGATCTGCTCCAGGGTGAGAGCAGATGCATCTCTGTATGACTTTCCTAGTGTGGTTCTTTCCTGAGTCCAGCACATCAAGGAAGCTCTTCTGCTGTGTGCTCACCTAGCACAGCCTGACCCCACCATTCCCCTTACTACAGCACTTCTAAGAGAACGAAAATTCCAGATCAGTGAGGAATTACTTAGCGCCAGGGAAGATGTTCAGCGAAGTAGTGTACCAAACTGCACGTGATGTCTCACGCTGGCATCCAGAAGACATGCACGAATGTTGAACTCTACCAGAGCTCTGGGATCCAGGAGAGCCATAAGGAAGTCCCCCTCCTTTTTTATCCAGGGAATCAGCTTACTCAGCCCCATCTGACACAGGCGTTACCCACAGATGGCCCCGTGTACCTACGACAAGACCAGCCACAGGTCCTGCACATTTCCACTCTTCTTGTTGTATGTGATGAGCTGAGCTGCTTGACACCATACACCAACTGGAACAAAATGCCTGTTGCATTCTGGGTATGTTTTCCTCGCCTTGTCCATGTCCCAGCACTGGTGTTTTCTGTCAGCAGGGTCAACATAGAGCCCCTGAAGACAAGAGCAGTGTTAGTGCAGCGTGCTGCTCTCTAGTCTACGGTCCCCGTCCCATCCCACCCTCCTTACTCATCCTTTCTCTCACTGTTCCCTTCATACAAAAACTTTCGTCTCACCCCTGAGACACTTGCTGAGCTTAAGACCAGAGCTTTGCATTGAATAGTCTCTTTCCTCCTAGGGCAGTAGATTGTGTATAGTCCTGCAATAATCCTTTCAAATTAAACCTCTCCTTACTAAGCCAGGATTTGTTTTATTTATTTGAAACATGATTAGTTACTAGGTCTGAGGTAAGAGGCCAGATGTTTGCTTATTTCTTTTCTTTTTTTTAATGTAATTTAATATAGAAGGATTTCTGAGCACATTCGTAAGTTATGAAATTCCTCATTTATTGGTGAAGCATTTGTGTTTAAAAGTGAAATGGATGAGTTTTCTATTGTATTGTGATCATTTCCCTTAATGCTTGGCTGGTGGCCGTATCAGGAGAGTGGATATTTCCATTTGTTCTCTGTCATCCTTAGACGTGGATCTGGGGCTATCTCATGTCTTCTAAACATTTTCCAGTATATTTTGCTGAGGGGATGACCTCGCTGAACTCAAAAGTAATAGAATAAAGAAACCTAAAAGTAACCTTTTTGATTCCACGGTGATATCATTTAGGGGCCCTTAAATATGTAATCTCCATGCAAAGAAACTGTTATGCCAAGCAGCACAGACTACAAAGCTCGTTCTATCTTAGCATCTTTGGATGCTTGCACCTGTGTGTCTGATGAGGCCTTGATGTACAACAGTGTTTTTTTTCCCATAGGCTCCATCCTGGTCTCTTTGATAAAGAATGTTTTGCTGTACCATAAATTCAATGACCTTCATAGGTCATTATTAATGTTTGCAAACCAATGATGAATCACAGGGCATGAGTACAGTGCTAAGGAGGCAAGGAAATGTGCGGTTCACTCTGTGGGGAATCTAACTGAATTGACTCACTCTCCCTGCAGAACGAGGGCCCTGGACCTACGTGTTGTGTACCAAACACGGTGAGACTTTCAGAATGTTATGATGGAAGCCTGTCCATGGTTCATCCACCCAGGATTCACTGTCTCTAAGTCAAGAACACCTCTTAAGGTCTGCTTGGCTTGTCATTCTGATGAAGAAACATTGCTTAGGCTATACATATTTTTAGTTAGGCAGCAGGTAGGGTCTACTGACTTTTACTTTCCAAAGATTTGTCAATAAAATTTGACTAGGCTCTAGAAGAGGAAAATAAATATTTTCATTCAGAGCATTCTTTGATAACATTTTTTCTCCAATGTGAACAGATGAATCCCAGTCTAAAAATGTTGATCATGTTCAGTGTGAAAATAGCTTACCTTCTTCCCTGAGACATCATTCTTATTTATAGAGCTACTTACTACTGCATTTGAAGTTAGTATAATTAATTTTGCTGGACACATCACAGCGTAGTTCCGATAAAAAACTTATTGACTCATATCGATGAAAATTTAATTTCCAATACAAAAGGTTGGAGTAATTAACGTATCATTCTAACTTCCGTTTCTGTAATTCTTGTTTTTGCTTTCTGATTCCATAAAACAGAATAAAAATGCAAGTTTACTCCTCCTCTTCAAATAATTATTGATTTTATCTTTCTCTTTACAGAATTAAGTTTTGAGAAATGCATTTCACTTTACAAAATATATTAGTAATCATGTGAAAGGACCTTTCCTCTTAAAGTTCATAGAAAGAGCAAATGAAATAACATTCCAAATGAAATAACATTGAAATGAGGAGAATATGTGACCAGATATGGAGTAGCCCTCAGTGGAAGCATGGGACTCATCAGAGAACGGGGAGATCATGAGGAAGTGTCAGCGTCTACAGAAAGGGAGATGGGGGGATTAGGAGGAGGCAAAAGTCAGAGGAGAGAAAAGTAATGTGCACAGATTAATTTTTTCCACCTTCTACTGCCATCTCTTTTGTCATTAATTGGTTGAGGGAGCCTCAGACACTTATATTTTTCTATAAATTACTTTAAATTGTGTCCCATATTTAAATTATGCTAAATATTGATAATAACCGCGTACACCTGTGCTTCTCTGCTGGGTATTCCCGTGCTGGTGTACTTTATAAGTATTTACAGCTTTAACGAGCTGTTTATTTATAATTGGTCTCCACAGGAATTCAAAGTGCCATTTTATTCAATTTCAGGTATTTTTAGTGACTCTGGAGATCAAGAAGAGGATAGCTTATGGAAAACAGTTTTGAACGACAGATGATGGACCACATGCGATTTCTGCTTTCAAGCTTCTGCACTTTTTATTCCCTACATTGCCAGTCTTTGTCAGCCACCCACCAAGGCTCATCTCCTGAAGCAGAGGCAGCCGGAGTCAAGAACAATGGGGTCGTGGCTTTCATCTCAACATCCTCAGCCTCTGGGTCCATCACTGATCTCTGAATTTGAGTTATCTATTAAATAGTAAAAATTTACCAGGTTTACCTCATGTGACTATGGATGAGAGTACTGAGAAGGGAGTGGTAGATGAATTTCTGGTCTGGGAAACATACATAGAATAATATTTTAACATCTAGGTATCTTTTGAGTTGTCTAGGTCTCTCAGTCTTCCCTGGACTGAGCACTGGTTCACCTGCTTGTTAACAAGAGAGTCCTGTGTCCCGGGACTCCAGACTTGGTCTCTGCCTTTGTATTTGTCTGATCAGTGCCAGTCTTTGAGCAGTGGTTATAAGAGCTTTGCCAGTCCTTATCGCATAGTTAGAACCATAATGAGACTGTGATGGAGTTCTTTGATGACACTTTCTTGGTTCATATTTTTTTTTATCTGTCCCTTGTAGATGACATTCTTAATGATTCTGTTGTGGTGCTACATTTTATTTTATTTTGATCTCTAATTTTCTACAATGATTATGTTCTGTTTTCTTCCAAAACAAGCTTTATTTTTAAGTTATTTTTTCCTACTACTTTTACTTTTCCTCCTTTCCTTCTTGTGAACTATAGTCTTCATTACCAACAGCATGTTGCTATGCTGAGTTCTTCATTTGCTTATATTTAAAGTGACCAGCCTTCTATTAATTTTTTGGTATGTAAATAAAATTTTCCTTACATCAAGTAGTTCACAGCTAGTCTGAGACTGTCTTCCCTCCTGTGACAGAGGAGTGTATTTTCCTGTTTCAGGAGTCTGCGAGTACAGGTTCCCCTTTCTCCTGCTACAATTTTGGCAATTTTATCAAATCAGAAATCAAGATAGTATTTCTATGAAGAGAGTAACCTTGGTCTTTTAATCATTGCCACATTTCTTCAAAGAATAATAGAAAAGTGTCAAATTTTGATATGTTTTGCAATGATACCATCATCTCACAATATTTTTGATCAAAGTTCCCCCTTGTATTCTTAGTCCATTTCTCTCCTCATTTAGAGCAACTGGAGTAATTCTCATGGTTGTATCACTGTGTGATCAATTTGTTTTGTAATGCTGAGCTTAGGAGGCATGCACATGCACACGCATGTGTGTATATGAGTGCATGTGTGTGTGTGTGTGTGTGTGTGATGTGTCAGTGGCGTGAGGCACACTGCAGAGGGAAAGGTTAGGTAGCAGTATCTCATTACTTGTTCAAATTGAGGTCATATCTTTTTTGTATAGTTCATCACCCAGCAGTTCCTCCCTTTGTAATTTGTTGCTTTATTTTCACTTCAGTGACTCTTTGATCTGAATTCTTATCATATTTTTACATTGATTTTTAAAATTGATACTATTGGTACACATTATATATACATTATGATCGCATACATCCTTGAAAATTTGTACCTGTGCATGACACATCTTGATTCTTGTTTTCTCCTATTCCGCTGACCTCCCCACACCCTTCATTCCTTCTAAACACAAAGTTTGTTTTCCTTTTTTAAATTTTTTCTTTCACTTCTTTTTTCCCCTACCCACCCATTCCTGTTTCCTTTTGAACATTTTCTTCCTATTTCACAGTAACTAGCATACATTTGGAATTAATTTACACCTTCATTTATACTTCATTTACATTTACACCTCAGTTTCTCATAAAAGATAAATAATATGGTGTATAAACATCTGTATCCTATTTATTTCACTTATGATATGTCCTCAGAGTATATCTATTTAGGTATAAAAACTCAAATTTGCCATTAATTATGGCTGAGTAAATACTCCATTTTACAAAAATAACTCCACATCCTTATGTAGTCTCCAGCTGATGAGCACTTGAGATATTTCCAAGATTTAGCTATTGCAAACTAAGCTACTATCAACATGAATGCATATGTCACTGAAATATGATTCTATTAATTCTTTTGCCTATATACCTATTGTGTATATACCTAATAAACCATTTGGATCAATTGAAGTGATCAATCAGAGACTGAAGAGTTGGCTAAATCAACAAAGACTTACTACTGACAAGATCAGTCTCCAGAAACAAGTCCTCACAGACTGGCTCAGTTCTGTAGGAGAGCAGGTCCTTCTGTGCTCAGAAGGTGTGGGCCTACAGAGCGAGGGTACTTTGGCATTTTCACTGATTGGTTAATTGGGGGTCAGTCACACTTGGCAGGGAATCAACAGCTAACGAGACTATTTTAAGCAAGGATACAGCTGGTACATAGCTTACAAAATGATGATGTGAAAGGGCACATATCCAACATCTCAGAGCTGCATTGCTTCTATAAACAAACCTCAAGTCCAATTTTTGATCTTTAAAGTGCAGAACGATATAAAGCAGAAAGGGGAAAAGCATACACAAGGCTCATGAACAGCACATCATTGCCAGTGCAGGGTGACACAAATGATATTTTAAGTCACTACAGAGTTCACAATTGAGCCATAATTTTTCTCCCAAGCTGTAAAACAATTCCTTTCCACCACATTTCTAGCAGGGAAATAACAAAATCAAATGGAAGCTCTCATCCTAGTTTTTTAAGGAATCACCACACTGATCTCCACAGTGGTTGCACCAGTCTACATTCCCACCAACAGTGGAGAAAGGTTCCTTTCTTGGCACAGTCCTGCCAGCACTTGTTGTTGGTTGATTCCTATCATCTTTTAAAAAATCTCCATTGTGTTTCTTACTCTTTTATTGAAATTCATGAATGATAAGAATGGAGTCTTACACTGCTGTGTAACCTCTCCAGTAGGACTCTGCCTAACCCCCCACCTAGAGCTTGGTAGCTTTGCAGAAAATTCAGCATGACCTGTATGTGCATGCCAGATGGACTCTTCCCGTCCCAGGGCTCTTTATACTTGTTCTTATACAGCCCACAGAGAAGGAAGCTCTGACGCTGCATGTATTTGGAAGGAAGGTTCTTGGATACTTTGAGCTCAAAGTGGGATGGATAAGAAGCTGCACGTAGATTAAGAGAAATGAGAAGAGCATGTTTTCCTTTAATATTATGAAAGATACATTTTAAAAAGATTTTTCAGATGAAAGGAGGAACTATGTTTATTAATAAATCCAAAATTGTCATTATTTATTAATCTGGCTAATATGGAAATAAAATCTTAAATATGTATCAAAGTGATTAGAGGTATTTTGGCATTTGAAATCTGTTTCCCTTCCACATTTGTAGCATTAGCTTTCAAGTAAGCCAGAATTTCTTTTATTTAAAAGAAAATAATAAATACAGTGATGAACTTTCCACTATGAACTGCTATCCAGCCATTGTGGTTGTGTTTATCTTTAGATGTGGCTGGATCCTTTCACTGAGATTCTTTGCAATCCACATATTTGAATTTGTAGAAGTGTTGGTTCTTTAAGAACATGCATTTCTTCAAAATGTCAATAATCTTCATGTGTGTATGTACAAAGCTAGGAATCGGGCTTTGAACCATAGGCCTTTGCAGTGAGCTATGTCTCCAGGTCTTTTTCAGCTTGTGATTTTGAGACAGAGCCTCATACAGTGGCTATGTTGCCAAGGCTGAGCTTACATTTGCAGTTCTCCTGCCTCAGTCTACTACAGTGCAGGGCTTAGAGGCATATAGCACCATGCCCAAGGAAGAACAATAACCTTCGGACGGCTTAGAATATATGTTAGAAATTATTCCCACCTGATAATTTTTTTATTTCTGACTACTTTGAAACTCTGCTTCGATGGAATTTTGGAGTGTCTATGTGGTTATGGCTCAAGATTGTCCCATCAGAGAGGGAAGATTTGACACCAGCAGATTCTGTGCTAATGAGAAATAAATGTGACCCCCACATAGCAGAAATGAGGCTGGTTATGGAAAAACTTAATTCTACTGGAAAAGTATTAAATAAATTACCAAATAAGGCTCAAAAATGATAAGTGACCTCATTGTCTATGGCCTTGCTCATATTAACAATAAAGCCCAAAATTTACCTGACTTAATTGATTCCTACTTATTTTATCTGATTCATACTCTTCTACATTATTATTATGCTACATGTATGGATAAGGTACAATTGTAACTATTCGAGATTTTCTGTTCCTTCAGGAACCAGTTGTGAAATTCTCAGCCTCTATAATTTCTGGATCAGGCTCTGTGATAGCATCAGTCTTAACTATATGGACACTGGGATCTCTGAGGAAGAATTTCAAACAGTATGACATTGATAACATATTCAACAAAAGTCTGAGTAATGAACCTACAGTTGTCCTTCAGTATCAGTATTTTAGAAATGTTCTCTGTCCTCTGGGAGCCTGCCTGGCAGCCAGGGTTCACCACGTCCGTCCTATGTTGTGTAGAACTGTAGTTTGTAACTCTATTTTAAGAACTGGAGAATTTAGCAAGCTGAAGTCAGGAACAAAAAGCTTAATAAAAAGGCTTAAAAGGGTTAGAATTTATTATTTTAGGCAGGAATATTTCCAACTACATTTCTGATGGGTAATTATCTAGTACTAGTAAGTTTCATACCAAACATCTGTCCTTTTCATTCTGAAATATTTTTGCAATCATCTTGGAAAAAGCCTTATGATCAGAAAATTTTACTGATTATTTATTCTTGCATCTTCAAAATTTTTCTTGTGAATACCAGTATCTTTATTTGCTGGACATTAATATAAATTTTTTTCAGTGGGTATACATTCTGAACTATTTCACTGTTCTTTATCACAGTCTCCCTGCTTTTCTCTGCATGGACTCAGCTCTGAATATTCTGACGTTGAATATTGAGAGCAGAAAGCTTCTTTTGGTCTCTTTTCTACAGATTCACAGCTGGTTGTGACTTGTGGATCCAGCCGAATGAAAGGGAACCCAAACTTCACAGTCCAGGTCCCGATCTGTGGGAGGCGAGGGACCACAAATCTGTGCAACCTGAGTTAACGTTCCCTAAATGCTGCAAGGTGGGAACCGTGTTTGTGTAATTTAACCTCAAGGTCTGGTCCAAGTTGGAAAGACTTAAGAGTCCACCAGATAAATATTTCAGAAATTTAGGTTTGGAAAGCAAAGTGCAGTAATAGAGCTGAGAGGAATTTTATTCTTTTAAAAATTGATAAATCGGTGCTAAGAAATTTCAGAGAAAAAGCACAACGTGATGCACCAAAGCAGGAAAGAGTGAGATTTGGGTGACACTGAGTTTTAAGTGTCAGGAAGATGTCTTAATAAAGGAAGCTGAAAGATTATTGAAAAATCACCATTAGAGCTTGGATAACGAAACACAATAAGCTTATAGATATAAAAACTCGTTTAATAAGAACTGAAGTCCTGTGATGGGATGGGGGTCTCAGAGAATGGAACTGTGAGGTGAGCGTTCAGAAAAGAGTCCAGAAGACCTCTGGGACTGAGCTCCCTCTCCCTGCAGGACTGCAGTCATGTCACAAGAGGCCCTGTTGTTACTCCACCCCCGCTTTCTCCTCTTCTTCCTTGAGTTGTGCTTGGTGTTTTCTTGCTGTTTTTTCCATTTTTTCCATAGAGTTGAAAGTGATTTTTAAAATGCATGCCTCTTTCGGAAGTTATAACTTACCCCACACTATTGTATTTCTTTTGCATGGAAACTTTTGATAATAGAAGTAGAAAACAGCGGGAGAATTTCTTTCTCACCACGTTCAGAGTGGGTCTTCTGAAAGTACCTTGTTGGTGGTAAATTAATGTTGATCTCACATGGAGAGAGAGGGAGGGACAGAGACACCAGCAGGTGCTCAGCTCTGCACAAATTTCATGCGGATTACTAGGTTCTGGGCAGATGGAATGTTTGCATGGCCATTTCCATCACTGAAGTGACGACAATCCCAACCCGTCTGGTCACATTCGACTCACCAGCCTGCACCACTCATGGTGTGGATTACGGGCATCCTGAGAGAGGCAACAGATGCCAGTGTGGAGCCATTATGGAAATGAGCTTCACTCCGATGAGCTCATACAAGGTGTTTATGAGGGTGGCACACCTTTGCCCTGGCACCTATGTGAGGCCTAACTCTCTCGAGATGGTTCTAATTAATTTTCAGCAGCAATTTTTGCTTTATTCACAGACTGGCCTTCTGCAAACTTCCCAAGTGAATGTGTGAAAGACAAACACAGTCTCTTAAAGATTTCATAAATAAAAAATGGAAACAATAATTTCTCATGGGTTAGAGCGGTCTACTCACGCTCATTATTCAGAGCATTAAAATATTGGTTATACTTGTTTGTAGATTTGAATGCATTAATTTTGTGAGTAGCATTTAAATTTTTTATATTTAAAGACAATAATTTGACTTGACCAATGACCTCAGGTAGGGACAAACCAATGATTTAATCCTTTTTCAATTGAAAATAAACATGTCTGGACCTTTCAAAAATAAAGCAATATTAGAAAGGCAAAAACAAATTAATTAGTCAGGAAAACAGTAGTTTATAACAAATAACTGGTAGTGATTAGTTTTCTAAACTTCTAAGTTTATGGAAATTGTATTTTCAAAAATCAAAATGAAGCTAGGCTACTTGACAGAATTTAAGTGTTCTCATCACACAGGAAGATCAGTGTGAGGTAATAATATATTATTAAGTTAGTTTGCCAACATACAATGCAGGGAAATATCAAAAAAATGTCCTGCATCATAAATATAGATGTTTATAAATTAAAAGGAATAATAAGAAAAAATTAAATTATTTTGAAGAAGTAAGAGATATCTCTCTTTTTCATAGATATTGCTATGAAATGCAAACCTTGTAAATAGGCAATGAATGAGTTGTAAGTGCAGGAATGAACAGCAACAAGCATCTTGATTTTTTTTCTAAAAGCACCAAGGAAACTTTTGAATCCCCAGTGTACTGGGGTGACAATCCCAACCCGTCTGGTCACATTCGACTCACCAGCCTGCACCACTAGAGTGAAAATGCTACTCTTATAAATTCTACTTTCAAGTATTAACTGTGACACTTATTCATGAAAACTATTAAATAAGTTTCAATTAATTTTGGAATTCTATCAGGAAAAGGGACATATCTATTACAATATTCTTTCTTATAAATCATAGAATCTTATCTTGTATAAGGTACAGTTCAATAAAGTTTTCCGCTGTAAAGAAACATTGTGCACAACTTTGTAATAAATTGTAATTTTTGTAAATACTGGTATTTTTTAGCACCATGAGAAGCTGTTTCTGATTACAGGCAAAACTACCTTCTTCCTATTTTTGTCCATCATTGCACTTTGACTTAGTAGCAAGCGTGTTTAGCATTTGTATTGCATACAGTGTCTATAATAAGTCAATTTTGCATTGCAGAGGGAAACTAAATAAAGTCAACACTGAGAATGAAGCAGGGCTGAGGTGGCTGAAGTTGCTCAGAGTTGCGTCTGTTTCAGTCATGGCTAAAGGCGCAGGGCAGGGGCCGTTTCCTTCCCACATAAACAAGGTATGTAGAGGGCCACAGCAACTTTGTGATTCCTTTGCTATAGCTTGGAGAAGTATTGAAGAACAGCACCAAGTGAGAATAATTGTCCTATCACTAGAATCATAAGACCCAGGCACTGTATCCAGTGATTCTATGATTGACATAAAGATAAAATATGGGGAACCTTATGAACCGTAGTTAAATGCATATTAGTGTACATAACCCACGTGACTACTTTACACTGTTAGACCTTAAACCTTCCCTACGTGAGGAGAGTTCTAACAGTTCCTAACAGTTCTATCATTCTGGTTTTTAAAGCTAACCTAGAACTACTAAATTCATTTCCTGTTTCACAAATTCATTTCCTGTCACAAACTGTGACATAGGAATTGAACGAAACAGATCTGAACAAATATAAATCTCACATTGCCTGCTGTATTTCATCTAACCAAACATGATAGATGCCAGAGTTTTTCCTCCGAAGTAGCAGCTACAACATAAGTGTTACACTTCACTGATTAAAGACGTGTACCCCTTTCCAGGTTAGAAAATGGAGGGGCTGTGAGGTTGTATCTCAGGTAGGCTCGGAAGGCTGAGCAGAACCTCTGACCAAGGACAGAATGCTCAAACTCCACTAGAAAGTGAGATGAGGAAGTCATTACTGGTTTGACCTCCAGTCTGAAAATCATTTCTACTTTGCAGCATCACACAGGAAAATGATTGGAGAGTCCTAGGGCCTGAGGACACTGTATGCAGCTTCAGAATTGCATGTTCAAAGTTCTCAAAAAGAGCATTGTCTAATGTCTAATTGTTTAAGCAAATTAATCTCTTAAAAATGACTTTAGTTGCAAGACTCGTTGTAATTGCGTCTAGGAGTGACGACTCAGTGCAGTGCTGACAAACTGATACCACTGCATTTTACAAGGGAACCATTTCAGAGGTGCGGGCTCAAGCCCTCCCGCGCAGCCCCCAGGGTACCTTTTCCAGCTAGTAGATGGTAGAGGAGGAAAAATTCTTCCAAAATAAATCACCGAGTTCACCAGTGAAGTGAAGTCAGTGAGAAGAGCCTATGTGTAGAAGGATGAAACTAGATTTTTATAAAAAGATACTTTTGCTGAAGCAAACCCACATTTATCTTAACTTTTATTTTAAATAGAAAAGGACATTTTTTTTCTTTAAGGAAATATAGTTTGTAAGTAGTGAAAGTAGCAAATATCAACTTTATGAAATATGGATGACTGTAGATAAAATATTTACAAAAATGTGAAAGTCAGAAATGTTCCATGCAACATTTTTTGAAATCGTCTCTTGAGTTTATTTGTGAATCCACTTTCACTTTGAATTTCTGACTCAGTACATTAAATGACGGGACTCCGCTCGACTCTGTCCTTGTAGCTCTCATCAATTCTATTATTAGTGTCTACATTTCATCTTTACTTTCTACAAATTAATATCACAATAAAAGTGTTAGTAGTTCACTACAGAGAGAAGAATAAATCTTAATAAGTATTTACAGAAGATTAACATGAAAATGACTAGGATAGAGTTTGTCTAGAAGCACACATAGACTTATTTTACACAAATTTATAAGAATGTTATTTATTTTCTGTAAAGCAGATGTAATCAGGATTCTTCTGACAAGTTACAATAAGCTTTTGTGATTTGTCTAGACAGGAAAATGAAAACAAAATATAGTCTCTTACACATTAGCTTTGTATTAATTTCATTATCTATTTTGCTTTACTTTGACTTTATATAGTAGTTTATTAGGTTAAATTGTAGAAGCATTTTGAATTCATTAATTCATTAAATTAATGAAATTTGATAATTTTATATCATTTTTTTGAGACAGGGTCTCTCTTTGTGGTTCAGGTTGGCCCTGTGCTCAGCCTCAAATTCACATCACAGCAATCCTCCTGCCTTTGCCTCCCAAATTCTGGGATTACAGGCGTGAGCCACCACGCCTGGCACTGTGGTATGTGGTACTGGTTGCTGCTGGGAGTGAGTCTCCACGCCCAGTATGGTATGTGGTTACCGGGGAATTGAACCTGGGTCTTTGCACTTGCAAGACCACTGAGCTAACTCTCTGGCCCAAAATTTCATTGATTATTAAATTTCATTAAATACTAAGAACAACAAACTGGATAACTAAGTGTTTTGACCCAATATATTTTCTTTTAGATATAATCTTTAAAGTACTAATAAATGTCAAATTTTGTAAGATGTCTGCAACATAAAAAATACTGCCATTTTGAATTTGAGATTTGTTTAATGGAAATACAAGGTTGCAGGTGATGGGGTTTAAGAGCACGAATGTGACTCCCTGTCCACCACTGATTGGCCGTATTGTGCGGAGGGAGGGGCTTAGCATCTGATCCAGAGACACGGTGAAGCCTCCACCCAGAGTCTCTCAGAGGCGGGAAGAATCCGACGTCTCTCAGAAAAAGCTCTCAGTACCAGCGACGATTCCCGTCCAGTCCCTTCCACAGCCGTGGTTTCTTCATTGAAGCAACACTTTTCGTGTCGTCTCTCTTCTTTTACCTTTACAAGTCTCAGGTCTTCTTATGTCTCAGTGATATGGCTCTAAAAAGAAACCTACAAATTTTATTGCATGGTTCTCAGTTGGCTTCCTTAATCCTTGTTTGTCCTTAGTGGAGACATCAGTGGATGATTGACGCATCAGAGAGAAGAGAATCATGGGTGAGCAAGATGGAGGGACAGGCAAGACTGCTAGATGGAAAGATGTGAAATCGCCCTGTGAGCTCTGGCATCGTCTGATTGACACTGTCGTCTCATTTTTTGCTTTAATATTAAAGACATGTTGTACTTAATTATTCTATTCATGGATCTGTCTTTTTTGTCACTCTGGATGTCACTCAGTATAAGGACGTGTTTTCTAGGTCTTCTAAAATTAACTGAATATGAGAGTTTGTATTTCCACGGGATTCAATGGACTGAATATGATTTCTTCTCTGATATCTCATCACCCTCGCCTGCCTCTACCATATCGTCCTTTACGCTTTTCCATTTCCCTGGGAAGTGACCCCCGACAGAAGGAAGGGTACCAGCCACTCTCCAACTCTCCCTCGCTCTCCCTGCGCTGTGGGGAAGATGTACTCCACCTGTTGCCCTATTCTCAGAGACCAGGACAGCAGGGGACATTCCAGCCCAGGAAGCACAATGCTCACCTGCTGTCAAGGGGGATTTGGAAAGCTACAAGCTCGGACTGAGGTGCTGTCTTTTGAAGAATTCAGAGGCGCTGCACACACCCGAAGCTGTTCTCTGGGAACAGGAAGAGCAGACAGCTTCCCTTACACGGCCCTGCACCAAAGCTGGGCTGTCTCTGGATCAGGAGAGGCTGTGCTTTCTCTCACTGAAGTTCTTTATCCCACGTTTCTTTTCTCTTTTTATTAGTGCTCATTTATCTTAGAAAATTTTGCATTTCTCTGTGGTATTCTCACCCGTGCATGTTGCATTTTGATCTCCACCTGCTCTGCCCTCCTTCTCTTCTCCCTTCCTCTCATTTGCTTCCTCTTGTAACAGCCTCCCTCTAAGAGGATTTATGCACAACCTGAAGGCAGCGGGGCTGCTCTCTGTGCTCTCACGCCAGGTCTCCGCTGCAGGAGTACAGGGCATGATGGGAGTGATTTCTTGCCTGTCTTTTCCTGACTTAAACTTCCAAAGAGCAGAGCTTCTGCGTGTGAGTTATCACGTTCACGGCATCTACGGATGCCTTTCCCATGCTGTAGCTGGCTGAACCAAGGTGTTCAGCTGGGTGCAATAAACGTGGATCTTCTTTCTGTTCTGAGTAATGGAAATGAGTCAATTATTGACTAGAATGGAAAATGACTTTGGATTATGCGTCAATCACTTTCTGTGACCATATTAAAGTGTTAAAATAGTGATTTTAAAAAGAAAAAGGATTTATTTTTGCTCAGTTTTGGAGGCTTCCGTCCAAGACCGATAGGTGCTACTGCTTTGCGTCTGGCAGCACAATCTGCCACGGGACAGTGCCGCGGTGGGAAGGCTGCTCACATCCTGGACAGAAAGAAAAAAAGAAGCTGAGGGGAGTGGGACCCTCAGTTACCCTGCCAAGGAAACTTCCTGTGACTGCCCCCTTTTAAACGTGTCACCATCTTCCAGCAGCATCTCTGGTGGGGGACTGTGTGACACACTTTGCAGAAAACACACAACCGATTACAGGTTTGAGGGCAGGGTCTCCTGAGCATTATTCAATCTTTAAAGCATTTGTAACAATACATTATTACTAAGCTCATTAATATTTTTTTTCAAATTCAAATAGTAAAATGTCCTGCATTGATTTGAATAAAGTCCCTGGGTACTTCTTACTAGTAAAATAATTTACTGAAGGTTTATCCTGGCTTAATGAAAAGCTGAGTAATAATGAAAAATGATGAGATAGAACAATGTTTACTGTAGTCTTTTTCCATTATATATTCTACAACATTTGTAGATAGAGGATCTAAAACCAAATGGCAAATAAATTTGGGAAGAGTATTATTATCCCTCCTTGGAGATGTACTCTTTACATTCATTTAAAGGTTCTAGGAATTCTACAATAAAGACATGTGTCACTTTCAAAATACTTTCTATAGGCTTTTTGACAGTTCAAACAGCCGCAGTTAGTATTTCCGGGAAAACACGTGAAGAATGTTGATCCAGTTAAACATCTGTGTCACTTTCATGTTCATCGTGAAGCAGAAAAATGGAGAGTCCTTCAGAATATTATCTTGCAAGTGCTATCCATATATTGAAATATATTAACATAAAACATATAGTATGAAAATATCCATGACAAATGTTAGGTGTCTGAAAACAATAAACATAAAAGTGCCATCTAGGGGAAAATAGATGGACCTGTGAATGCTTGCATTCAAAGGGGTAAGCACTAAATAACACGAACTAGAATTGAAGGAAGAAAGAGAACGGCATGGAGAGTGAACTCGGCTTGAACTGGAAGGTGTGCACACTGTATTACAGGAAGCAGCACCCATCCTGTGACACCGCTGCGCTCCCCTCACCTCATCTTCCAACCCACACGCTCAGATCCACCTCCTTAATCATGCCACCCACGCCATGGGGCATTCTGATGAGAAAATAAATGGTGTTTCCACAACTCTGTATCTAGACTTTCAGCTATTTTTGAGAATACATTTCAGGTTTTTGTCAGGTCTGCCAGATGGAGGTTAAAAGCACTGAAATCCCTCTGTGTATTTTAGGAAAAATGTGACTTCATAAGTAGCATGGAAGCTTTGAAATTTCAGTGTGTAGTACTCTACATAGTAAGTCTCTCTAAACCATATGTGAGAGGATATTTCATTGGAGATATTTTCCCAAAACTGCAAGAATTTTGCTTTACAGACACTAGCACTGCTTGGAAAGTTATATTCCATTGTAGCATTATAAAAATTCATAACCTCATAAACATAAGGATTGGAAACAATGTCAAGGGTCTGCACTTGATCGGATGAAATTATTAAAATAAATAAATAAATATAAGAGCTTTTAGCATCTTCCAAGAAGGGGGATCAGGATGCCTAAAAAGTACAGCTCAAGTTGTGAATTTCTACTGACTTAGTATGAGCAGGAACATTGTTGAGGTGAGAAAAGTATTCATTAGTCGAAAACTTTCTGTTTGGGAGCTAAGTAGTGGACATCAGACTGAGAAATGGGAATTTGTGAGCCAACCAGGCATATGCAATTCCAGAACTTGTGAATTTCAGAATTCATTGGGAGGTATAGGAAAGGAAGCAGAAGAATCAATAGTTGAGCCAATAACCAATGATAAGCGTGTGAAATGCTGTATTCCAGAGACTGTGAGCCAAAAAAAAAAAAAAAAAGATTTTTAGAGGAATTTACATATAATTTATGACCTAAAGTGTAAGTAGAAAGATTAGAGTAGGAGAGAAGGTGGATTTAAACAGAGAAAGGAAAAATAGTGGGAGGTCTTAAAGGAGAAAATGAAGATGTAAATGAGTCCTAGCATTGTACGTTATATATTGTGAAATAGAAAATGCTCAATGTAAAATAGGGTGAAGGGGGAAAATGTTGAGATTGTAACAAAAAGTAAGGAAACAAATTTTATATATATGGGGGGAGTGGTAGGGTGGGTAGGGCTATGGGAAAAAATGAGAATTATGTTGTGTCTTATACTGGTACAAATCCCCGTTATGGAGTGCAATCATGATGTGTATATTTAATGTACCAATAAAGATAAAAAAAAAAAAAAGGTGAAGAAGCCTGGCCTGGGAGGCAGCCGCAGCAGCAGCTCACATCTCACTTCTGCTGTCTGGTAGAAGCACGAATGTGGATCTGTGCTGACCGTGCAGTGAAGACAGAAGGAACAGATGGCTTCAAATCATGTTAAATGACAACCATAGCCACAAATTAGCTACTCCGTCTTGGATGCTGCCTGTAGACACTGTGGTAATTGCATTCTATGAATTACATTTATTCCTCCTGAAGTTCTATGAATGTGAATAAAGTATACAATATATTGTAAAGGAAAATTTAAGAGAAACTGGTGACTTAGAAAAAGCCACGAATACAGGCGTCTAAAAGAAGTAGGATTTATTTCCATGCCTCTCAGTCAAAATCCATTCATTTCTGCACTGTCCTGTGAGAGGAAAGACTTATTGGACGTAGAGATTGGAGGCAAACAAGCACTAAAAGATTGTAGCTGGTCTTCTTGATTTTGCAGCTATGTACATTACACCAATGAAGTCTAAGATAGGGAAATACAATAAGCTGACAGACATTTTTCATTCATTAGATGTTTTGAGCCAATATTACACAGAAATAAAGCATGAATATAATCTTTGTACAATATATCAAGGTCATCACATTATACAGTGAATGTTTAGATTATTAAGAATGTTACAATGACAGATATATTGCCACTAATCTCCCTTTCCCTTCAGACACAAGTATCTCTTTGTTATTTCCACTTTCTGAAGTTCTGAAATCCAGTCTTTATGTGGTGTGATAAAAAGTCTGAGGAATACCGCAGTCATGTGCTGTGCAACAAAAAGGCAGCAGGTAAAACATTACAGTGCACCCTCATCCACCTTATTCACCAGATCTGGCTCCGTGTAACTTCTGGATCATCCTCAAAATTACCATGAGAGGTAAATAAACATTTTCAATGACTTCTGGGCCTTGAGGGATCCAGTGTGACATGTAGGCATTCACGGAAGAGAACGTCCAGAGCCGCTTCAGAACACGGGAAGGGCAACAGGACAGGTGTATGCCAAGCATGAGTGTTTAAACAGAGATAATGGTAATGTCTTATACTGTCACACATTTTAAAAATTCAAACATTTCCTGTATTTTGTGATTGCCCTTGGAGATGTAGATTTTCATCACAAAATTCCAATAAACCTCTGGAGTTCAGAAAGCAGATGTAATTCTAAGTGTAGTTTGGGGGGTTGGTAGCATACATTTCAAGAGTAAGTCAGAATTTATTTCTATTATTGAGGCCAAAATCCAGGGTTACACAAACATAGTGCCATGATTAGAAGTGCGCCACATCTGACTGTGGCTGGCAGGTGTCACACCATGTGGCAGCATCAGGTGCTCCCATTCGAGTCTGTCGAACAAGAACATCACTGCTGAGTTTCTGCTAAGACAGAAGGAATGAGCAAGCCACAATTTTGGGGTATTTTTATGTCTTATTATTGCAGATGTTTCCTAGAACTTTATGTCAGCTGGGATCATTCTTTGTCTTCCATTTCTTTATACAGTCTTTAAAGTTATCCTGAATACTCAAGGGCTTCATTAAATCATTTTTTAAAACTTTTGTATAATTGAGGGCTGGGGAGTTAGCTCAGTGGTTCCGGCGCCTGTCTTGCAGGCGCAAGGACCCAGGTTTGATCCCTGGTAACCACATAACAATACTGGGTGTGGAGACCCACACCCAGCAGCAACCAGTACCACATACCACAGTGCCGGGAGTGGTGGCTCACACCTGTAATCCCAGCACTCGGGAGGCAGAGGCAGGAGGATTGTGATGTGAGTTTGAGGCTGAGCTGAGGACCAGCCTGAGCCACAGGGCGAGACCCTGTCTCAAAAAACCTAAAAAAAAAAAAACTTTAGTATAATTGAAATTTAAATGATAATTCAAAAATATAATTTTGAGAATGACTTTTCCTCCACTAAAACTTTAGATTTTTTCAGCTATTCAAACTTCATAATATTTAACTACAGAACAATCTGAACACAGTGTTTGACTTTACTTTTATCCCTAACAATTCACACCAGTGCAACTTTTAATATAGATAAATATTTTGCTTAGATTGCATGTACTTTCAGTCTCAGATGTGACCATACGCGAATGCACATACTATCATACTACTTGAGCACATTTTCACCATCATTCTACAATAACAGGAACAGAATCTAGGGTCAGCTACAGACATTGAGAAGCAAAGATATTTGATTCCTGAAACTTTCTTCCTTGTTCAGAAATATGAACATAACTTGTTTTTGTACCAGTGCTGCTGTTGGTGCAGTCTTCCATCAACATTCCTCCCATCATCCAGTAAACATGTATCCCGGCCTCTCTTTCTCCTCTCACTCATCTATTCATTGTCTAAGGGGTGAATCTAAACATAGGAATAGGTCAGAATTCTAATTATCTGCCTTAGGAGTCCACAGTAAGAAACCTTTAGCAGCAAGAGCATCACTTCCAGGCAGACTGGAAAAAATATCACAGAAAAGAGCTGCTCGTTACAGCCTGTCCTTCTACTGAAGAGTATTGTAAGTGGAAAAGCTCATGTAGTCACCATCCACAAAGATATCCTGAGATACATATTTCATTCCCAGTGAAAGTAATATTGAGAGACTGCAGATGAAATAAGACAGGGAAAAGGAGCAAAGAACTTTTTGGTCATTCTTATTACTGCTCAGTCAGATCTCTGCATGTAGTAGTTGTAAATTAATCATTTAGGAAAAGTTTGCAAAATAACATTTATTAATCTTAAAATTTTCCAACTCTGTATCATCTCCTTCAAAACTGAAAATTCTCTGATAAAAGGAAACCAGACCTCAGGCGTTACAGGACTTCCAGTTTCCAGCATTCATAAGGGCCAGTTCCAGGCCTCTGCAGTGATGGGCAAAGCTCTCCAAATTTACACGCAACTTGGACTCCAGGAAAAGTGAGGCTGAAGACCACGCTGTGATGATGGGTCAGCTCCCCAGAAGGAACAGTCATCTCATGGGAGCCAGATGCCCCTCATGCCACAAAGTCTGCTTCACAGACTGTATTTTGTGGTTGCCCTTAGATGGAGCTAATGAGGGGCAGGCTCTGCTCCCAAGAGCTGAACCCTGGGAGCTGGCCCAGGCTGGGGTGGTGGGTGTGTGTCCTCAGCCAGAGTCTTTTCCTGTTCTCCCTTACTTTTCAGTTCTGCCTAGTAAACCTTTCTGTGTTTCACTGTGGTGTGTACTAAAATTATTTTCCCATATGATGAGTCAAGAACCTGATGGACAGACCAAGTCTAATTTCTTGTATCTCTTTGGGAGACCTGCTGGAGCCCCATTTTGCAACAATATTTTGTCTAATGTGTGATGGCATTTTTTATTCTTTAATTATTTTAATGAAGAGTACTACCATACTATGTCGTTTTAAACTCCATAACAGGTAATTTTTAGAAAATTCTATGCATTTGTATGAGAGCATAGGATGTATTCAACACTTCCTTGGATGCTGTGGAATATGTCCATGATTTTCTGGTCTCAAAGAACTTATAACTTGCAGGAATGAAAGATAATATATGAAATGAAAGAAGACTAAATGATGTAAGAATTTAGGGAATGAGGAAGAATTTGATCAGGAATAACTAACTGTACATTGTATTCTGGGGTATCAGGAAAAGCCAGAATAGACAGAGAGCACTGGGCACATACCCCACTTGGGTTACAGATCCTGAGCAGGAAAGCCAAAGCCCCTCAGTACAGGAGAGATAGCCTCTTTCACAAGTGGTGCTGGAAAATCTTGGTTCGACCACCAAAGATGAAGACTGTAGTTACGTCTTAAGAGATGGATAGTCCTGTGAGTAGAATGGGGAAAATCTCTTATGTCTGGTCAAAGATAGTTATCAAAATAAAGAAAAATGTATGTTTATTAAGATGTGAGGTGAAAGCTTGATTTATATGTGTTTTGTGATCTCTTCTTGGCTATAATTTGAGATAGTGCCATCTGATTCATTTTGTTTCTGCATTATTTATTGGCTCTTTTATTCTTGCTCGTGGCTAGATAGTAAATATTCTGTCCTCACAACACCTTCACAAAAGACATTTACCTAGGGCTCTTTTCTAAAAGCATTCTAGGCTGAAGTCTCATAATGAAAATATATGACGTGTCCAAAAGTTTATTATTTGTATATTACTACCAATAGACTTAATAGTATGCATTTCCCTCTAATGGAAATATATGGTAACATCAAAAGAGGAAAAGCCTTTGAGATTATTGTAATGTCGTTATTTTCAAAGTGGAACAAATTTATCCTAATTTACACATTTTGTTGTTTACCACACCCAATAGCTTCATTGGTCTGGCACTGAGCTACAGCATTTTCTGTTTAAGTAAATTTTAATTTTGATAACTGCAGGCAAGAGCACTTATATGATGAAGTGTGATCACAGATGACAGGTTGGTGATAAATATGAAATTAAAACAGCTTTCTAATCTGGTAGACAGTTTTCTATTATTTGTACTTGGCTCCTGGTGCTAGGTGCACATAGAGCAAGAGGCTGCCTAGCTAATCAGCAGCAGCTCCTGGTAATCTGTTATGACAGGACACCGTGTGGGCTCATCAGATGAGGCGACTCCTACCCGACTGCACCAAGAGAGACCAAGGATTCATGCTCACGCTCAGCAATGTGTAAAATCATCCCAGGTACTTTTCTTCATTAAAAACTTGAGAAACTAAGTCACTGGCACTGAACCTATTTACATCTATAAATTAGGCACCAGCCCACTACAAATCAATACTCTCCCTGATTGTATGAAGAGTATGAGGCTGTTATCTACATATCGATATGATCTTTACTACAGCTGAACACTACCCTAACAATTCCCTAACTCATACAAGGCCATTCTTCACAATATCACTCATTATATCACTTAATATTTGAGAATATTGTAAGTAAGGGAAAGTTGCATAGCTGAATGAGATAAAAATCATAACAAATATATTTGGTTATTAGTAACAGAAAACCAAAAAGAGTGCTTGAAAAATGTCATAGAAATTAGCTTTGCTTCAACTGAGAGAGGCCTAATATTAGGTGTTCCAATGTTGGTATGGCAGGGGAAAGGAATAAATATCTGTTTTCAGGAATGGAAAACATGTTGAGATATAAGGGCTTATAGAAGATGTGGTTAAAATCATGTCAGTTCATTTGATAACAAATGAAATGAACAAATTAGAAGGAAAATAAATAATACAAATGACTTGTGAAAAAGTAACTTTAACACTTAATTCAGTGGCTTTAAGACATAAGAATTTAAATACATTTTTTGCTTCTGCCAGGAGTTATAATAAATGTCTAAACTTCAGAAAAATATGATATAATATGCAAAAATCAACACTTCCTAGTATATTTATAAAGGTATGCTTTTCTACAATAGCAGTAATTATACCAACAACTCATTCCATACACGCATCAGTTTTATAGGATGTGATAATGATAAATTTGATAATGAATAGCAAAAAAAATGCTATGGTATTTGTCCTTTGTAGAGGCTAAAATGTAGAATTTATGGAAGTTAAAAGTGAAGCGGTAGTAACCAGCTCTTGTAGAGGGGAGAGATATATGTTCAGAGTGGGGTGACTACAGTTAACAAAAACCGAGGGAGTGGAATTTGAATTCTTTCACTACAAAGCAATGATACATTTTAAGGGAGTAGATATGCTATAACCCCGATTGACCATAACATGAAGCACAGAAGCATAGATATATCAAAATGTCATACATACTTCACAAATATTACATGTCAATGAAAAGACATCATTTTACCAGAAGCAGCAAAAGGTTTTGGCAAAATTAAATACTCATCATAAGAGTATGGACTGTGACAATTTCCTTTTCACACCAGCTGAGGACACGGAAAAGTCTCCCATGGAGGTGGAAGAGGATGAAGACACCATTTCTGGTCACGTCTGTCTGGTGCTACAGGGGAAATCTCAGAGGGGAAAACTCACAGTCTGTTCTTCCAAAGTTGTATAGTTATGTATATAAATCTAAAATGGAGAAATGGTATTAGTATTAGGAATTAGATTTGGTATGTGTTACATAGAAAAATTGGTATCTAAAATGTGAACTATCAAAAAAATAAATCCGGTAAAATTTTGCACTATTTAAAGAACATAATTATGAAAACCACATTCACATCAATTAATAAATTGAGAGATACATGTTCTTCATGGATTGGAAGTGTCAGTATTCAGAAGATATTCTTTCTACCGAATTTATTAACAAATTCACAACTACCTTATCTTACAATGATGTCAAAGTAGGCTTCTTTTCTTTCCCTGGAACCTGATAAGTTAATTCCAAAGGATTACAAAGTACTGAAAGTAAACCTAGGCTCTAGAGCAAGTAAATAAGATTGGAAATAGGTGCCTTACAATCACTAAGAAAATGTACCATGAAAAAGACAGGTATAAGAAGATGAATGGAACAAAACTGTACAAAGAAAGAGTTTAAAATTCTCAATTCCATTAATCAACACATAACTTAGAAATTATAGAGCCAGTAAGACATCATTGCACATTTGTTCAATGGAAAAAAATTCAAATTAATCATTGATGAGAGTCAGAACTACTTTAACTGTCACAGGGTATCGATGAACGAAAACTTCTGCTTCCCTGTGAAGAGACTAGAATGAATACGCAGTGTCCTTGGTGAGGCTGCCCCTACATGTGTTTAGAACTCAGCAACTTCTCAGGCATCAAACACAGGAAAGTTCTGCATGCAACAGTGAGAGCCCCAACTGGAGCAGCCATGGAAGTCATAGAGTAATAAATGCAAAACCAAACTCGGCGAAAACATACAAGCAACAGCTATTTGCAATTACTAGAGTGTAATTCAATGCAATATCAATTAAAGGAGACAAATCATTGACTAATATAAACAGTATAATTCAACATATGCATGATTCAAAGCCCAGTGAAACTTATGTGTGTGTGTAAACAGATGGGTGAGGAAATAGCTGTGGGCAGTAAGACTGTATGCAACTGTGAGGCAATGCTTTCTTTGGAGTATGGACGTGTGCAAACGTTATACAAATACAAAAAGCTATTGGGGAAAATAGGTATGTTTAAGAGGTACAAAATGGTGCTTTTAATTGATAGCAATGCTTTTTCTTTTAATATACTTTGTAAGTAGGTATTGACATTGTTATTACTCATTAAAATTCTTATCTTGACATCATCATTTCTACATAACATTCATTATATATTTTACTGAATTTACTGGTTTTTAAGAAACCTCTTAGGCTTAAATTATTACATGTGAACTTTCTATTTTGAGCATGGTTCTATAAATTTTCATTTTATTCTACATTTTATTCAGTGTACAACAAAATAAAAATAGTTTTCACATATTTCTAGTATAAAAGTCAATTACAGTCTAAGGTATGTAACAATACAGAGCAATAAATATTAGGTAGATACAAGCATTCCCCTGTTACAGTAGTTTGGGAGAAGTCTATGTAGACACAAGCAGTCATTAGTATCAATGGTATTCTCTACAAAATATTAGTCTCTCTCCTCCTGAAAACTAGTAGTGGTGGTAAAAGCTGGTTTAGTAGTGGATGCATGAAGTCATTCATGCACTGCTTAAGATAAAGTAGGATGGTGTAGTTTAACAAATCAACCTTAAAATTGTTGTAATACAAAGAGAAAGCCTTATGCTTCAAAGGTAACCTCAGGTTATCTTGAAAATCTAGACTCATAACCTTAAGAATGAAAAGAAGCTTGGGGATCTCACTGTATTTCACCCTAAAAAAGAGAAAGTTAAGCACCATAGCTAGTAAGTGATATCTCCATAATCACGGTCAACGCTAACTTTACATTTCAAATCTCATTTCCTTGCCTTTATACTACAGCCAGCCTTTTATTCCTCTGACTTCTGGATAAAGAACATGCTATTAGGTTTATTCTTACCATCCCTAAGCTGCTTGATCAAGTCAGTGGCAGCAATATTAGAACATGAAGAGCAATGTTCATGAGCACAAGTGTGCGGCAACTCTCACGAGCACGGCAGTAGGATCCACTCCTATGATGCTTAGCAGGACTTTTCACTTAATGCATCTGGTGTTTATTGCTACAAAACTATCCCTGGGATGACGCAACTTAACTGTACGAACGTAGTCAAGGTCAATGACTTCCTGGTTTAGCAGTATGTGCTCTGGCTGAGGTCTCCAGGTTGTTACCCATCTCCGGTGCATGGAGCTGGTGGGTCTGAACCGTTCCCTTCTGGAGCTCCTGGCTGGTTGCTTCTGACAGACACCAGGCTGAGGGGTGCTGACGCTCGTGCCTGGGATGCATCTGACAGCAGGCTGGGACCGACAGCACAAGTTCTTTCTGCTGATGGACTCTGCTGCAATTTGACTAGAATGTTTATGATGTGAACTGTGTTCTTTAGAAAATAAATTTTCTTTAATGATTTTGTCTGCATTTAAAAAACTATATCCCTTTAATCTTTGAATTTAACAAGGAAAATTTTGAATACATCTAACTGTCTTAACTTTAAACCGAAATCTAAAACATGTGGTTTTTTTTTTTTTTTTTTGGTGGGTTAAATTTTCTATTTTATCTCTGCTCTTCCAGAAAGAGGAAGACATCGTTCTGTCCCTGTGGCTAGTAGTGCTGGAGCCACAAGAAAAACCAAACAAAACCCAAGATAGAGAGAATCAGCTGCTGAAGTCATTCTGTTTTTAGAACAACCTTTTTTTCTTGTATGTTAATTTCCAAATCACAAAGACTTCTTTTAGTAATAATGGCAATGTGATCATTCACATTTAATCAAAAACACTGCTTCTCTTTTTAAAGAATTTCTAGCACAAAATGTAGTAATCTCAACTACAGGTACATTAGGATAATTCTCAGTGAAGCTTTTCTCCACTAGGCTGAATAAATGAGATGCCAATTTCATGTTTAGGTCAGCGATTCTAATTGATGAAATCACATTGTTTAGATGATTTAATCTGATTATCTGCTAAATTTTAATTAATATATGGCTAGCAGAAAATAGAAATCTTTCTGAGTTTTCCTTTTATTACAAATGGTCACATACATTTGTTTAATAGTTATGTCAGAATGATAGAAAATTTAATTAGTTTTGGATGATACTAAAAGTAGAGCAGAACTTGTCGCCATTAGTAAAATGGTGACAGTGTTACGTCATACCCTCCGCAGGCTGCTTCCTTCACCTGAGCCACAAGAATGCATCACGACAAAGCTGGAGTAATAAATGACAGAAGTTTACACTACAGTCAGAGGTGTTCAGCCTTTCACAGTTTCTCTTTCATTATGTAATTGTGCTGGTATCTTTTCATCTCAACGTGAGCCCTGCTTCTGTGTCTCTTTACTACACTCCTACATATGGAGCAACATTTCAGAGACAGAGTTTGTTTTATGAACATAAGAACAGGGATCCTCACCGCAGCTAAAGAAATACTCAAGTCTCTATTCCTTGTTTGGTATACCGAGGATTACCAATGACTTGTTAAAAAATCCCCAAGAGGAAAAAGATATCCCCACTGTAAAACTATGTTAGTCACCTTTTTTGCTATTTATTTGTTAAAAAAAAAGCACTTGCCATATTGATGGCATTAGATACCTATTTATGTTATGATTGGTGAATATCTGTAAATATTTCCCTTTGTATTATTATTTTTTTAGTTTAATCATGATTATATATGAATTTTTGATTTCCATTAAGGTTTCTTGGCTATATAGCAGCATTCTAAATCTTATTTACTATCTAACCATATAAAAATGGTCACATTTTGTTCTTACGTGTTACTATCTGTCACACAAAAATTCATAAACCCTGGAGAGCTAGTGTCTGGGTATTTCTTGAACTAGGGACTCAACTTGTTCTCAGAGGCTCTCATAGGAGCACAGTAGGGTTTGGATTAAGGTTTTTCTGTCCCCAGTTTCCAGTGTTGGCTTCTGTTTCCTGACTCTGCTTGGCTCGGGTCATTCACCTGTGAAGAGCCATCCGCACCTGAATGCACAAATAGCCACTTCAAAGGATACAGATTATTTACTTATTTACAGATATCGTAGGTCTTTCCAAGTTTATATTTATAGTCTTTATTTATGTATATTAGCATTGCATTCCTCTCTATTATGGAACTGTTATTTGTATTGATAATTGTTTTGTTCTTGGTTAATAAGATTTTCGTGCTAGAGAAACAAATTATCATCGATAGGTTACCTGTTCAATCCCACTGTGTTATATCGTCTAGATAGGATCCTTGTGAAAATGTCTGTTATGTATAACATTGTAATATGCAGATTTGCTCACAAATGCTACTATGAAATCTAGTTTTTAATACTACATATATTTGTTTTCTATGAAAAATGTCATCTGCTGCAATGTATTTAGACAATTATGTTTTGCTTTCTCTGAAGGGGTGAATTTTCTCATAATAGGAATAAGTATTGAATTTTCTTTGAAGACATTTTGGATTCTGTTGAGGCAATCAAGTCTTTTCCTCCAAACCAATTTACATAATGAAGTACATAGATGGGCTTCTGAATATGAAATCACTCTTGCATGCTAAACTAAACCCAATTTTCTCATGGAGTACTAGTCTTTAATAACACATATGGATTCTGTTTGTTAATATTTTACTTAGGCTAAGTGAAGTTGATTGGTGGGGTGAGATATGCACTTTGAAATGCTGGATTTTTCTGATAATCATAATATTTTTTTAAAAATTGACCTTAAGGGGGGCCGGGGAGTTAGCTCAGTGGTTCTGGCACCTGTCTTGCAAGCGCAAGGGCCCGAGTTCGATTCCCCGGTAACCACATAACAATACTGGGTGTGGAGACTCACCCCAGCAGCAACCAGTACCACATACCACAGTGCCGGGCGTGGTGGCTCACGCCTGTAATCCCAGCACTCGGGAGGCAGAGGCAGGAGGATTGTGATGTGAGTTGGAGGCTGAGCTCGGGGCCAGCCTGAACCACAAAAGCGAGACCCTGTCTCAAAAAACCTAAAAAAAAAAAAAGAAAAAAAAATTGACCTTAAGGGCTGGGGATTTAGCTCATTGGTTCTGGTGTCTGCCTTGCAAGTACAAGGATTCAGGTTCAGTCCCAGGTAATCACATACAATGCTGGGGGTGGAGACTCACGCCCATCAGCAATCAGTGCCACATATCACAGTGCCCAGTGTGGTGGCTCACGCCTGTAATCCCCGTACTCGGGAGGCAGAGGCAGGAAGATTTCTGTGAGTTTGAGGCTGAGTGTAGGAGGATTTCTGTGAGTTTGAGGCTGAGTTCAGAACCAGCCTGAACTACAAAGCGAGACACTGTCAAACAAAACAAAACAATAAAACCCTTATATTCAGGTTAGCTCAGGTATTATAAGAAAGGTTATATCAAAGAACAAAGAGAATATTATAGATGTTTAATTATGGCATGATAGTAAAAGATGATGACTGCTCCTGTGCTGACACTTCTATTTGTTGAAGAGAGTAAAAGCATAATGTCAAGACAACTAAATCTATGTTTAGGAACATGTGAGACCATAATGAGAGACATATGGTTACAATGCTCGAAGACAATATAGACGGGAGTCAGGTAGACATGCAGAACTCATGCTGCTGTGAGTGCAGAAGATGTCATGTGCGCAGATATGATCAAAGAACAGCGAGTGGGGGAGAAAAGACAGATTCTCAAGAAATAGCGAAGAGAAAACAGCATGACAGAAAAATATCAGAGCAACTTGAAGTAAATTAAGGAATAATATGTGGCAGTTAATCATAATGTCAATAGGAGAAATATCCATTATCACTTTTACAAACTAAATTTAAAAACTAATGTGCTAACTCCAAACATGAAATTTTAGATTTTGTGAATGTTAAGAGTAATGTGAAAGTAAAATATGTGAGAAATATATTATTAAAGAAATTGATACAAGTATTTTTTAGTAGCAATAACTAGTGAAAGATAGATTTCTTAGAAATTAATAGGGTAGGAAGGATTATGCAATAGAGAATGGGTTTGACAAGCTCACATTTCTTTTTTCTTTTTTTTTTTTTTTTTTGAGACAGGGTTTCACTTTATGGTTCAGGCTGGTCCTGAGCTCAGCCTCCAACTCACATCACAGCAACCTCCTGCCTCTGCCTCCTGAGTGCTGGGATTACAGGCATGAGCCACCACACGCAGCAATGTGGTATGTGGTACTGGTTGCTGCTGGGCGTGAGTCTCCATACCCAGTATTGTTATGTGGTCACTGGGGATCGAAACCGGGTCCTTGGGCTTGCAAGACAGGCGCTGGAACCACTGAGCTAACTCCCCGGCCCGACAAGCTCACATTTCTGTGTGTTTTTAAATAGTACAGTGAGCCTCATTCATATGCACAATCAATGCATATTATTAATAATAAGGCAAACATTCTCATAGAAAAAATAAAATGATTACATAAGACATAAAGTTCACAATAAACATATAAAAGTTAAGGAATGGCTCAAGGAAAAAATGCACATCAAACTAGAGCAAAATTGTAAATATTAACCATTTACAAGATTATAGGCAACATGAGCAACATAATAAATTGTATGTAGTGAATATATTTTTCATATTATGAATAAATGCAAGTGGTGTATTTTACTAAAAATGAAAATGAGGTTAATTGTCTGAACATAAGGAAAAAAGGATATTCAAAATAACAGGTGTTGGGTAAATATTGCATACAAAAATATCTTAAACTACACATACTATCTAAAAATCTCAATATGAGCCAAACTGAACTTATCCAATGGAAACAGAAACAAAGGGGTTGATGTGATCTTGGTATTTAAACCAAGAACGCAAAAAGAAGGACAGTTGGTAATGAAACATCCACAGTTAATAACAAAAGTATAACATCTATTAACACATGTGGTCCTAAGTACCAGAAAGGACTCATTATTTCAATACAAAGTTCCACATAAAATATTAAAACATATATGAAATCAAACCATGAGGATGCAAAGTATTGGTGTGAACCTAGGAAAACAGTTACTGTAACACATGCTTTTATGCATATAAGTGATATTTGTGACATTTTATGCCTGTAGGTGACATTGTGACATTTTCATACAATATGCACTAGTGAAATACAGTGTTGCTTGTCGTGTCCTTCACGCCATACCTCCCCAGCCTTTAGCAATCACAGTTTTGTACCTTCAGGTCACCTTTGCTTTAGCTTTCGTATATCAGTGAGACCCTGCTGCCCTTACATTTCTGCGTTTGACTGATTTCACTCAACAGAATAGCCTCAAATTTCACCCATTTTCTGCAGATGGCAGGTGTTATTGACCATGGTTGAACTGTGTTTCTATAACCTTGTGAATCTGGAGTCACAAGTAAGCATCTAAATAAATTCATCTGATTTCACTTCGCTTTTCTGTACATGCATATGCATAAAATACACACCATATCTTGCCATGTTAATATATTATACAAACAATGACATTTTCATTGTATCACTTGGCAACCGGAATAAGCAAGTGAGGGTCAGTAGCCGGATTATAAGAGCTCTTAAAATGATAATAGAGAAACAGCCCGATTACAATATTAGGTAAAGGGATTCCACCAGATGAACAGCAGGAATGGGAAAGATGGAGCTTTGGGAAGAGACAGGATCTCAAGGGCTCTGTCTTCAAAACTGGACGCAACCTTGATGGCATAATATCTGATGACTGTGTAGGGGGCGGGAACTGAGTAGCTGGATCTAGTTGGAAGAATCGGGTCTTGGGGGGCATGACCAGGAAGGGCTTATCTTGTCCTGTCCCTCCTCCCTCTCGCTGGCTCACTCGCTGGTTCCTGCTGCTGCTCAAGGTGGGAGACTCGGTCTGCTACAGGTTCCCTGAGCCCAGAGTGACTGCCTCTTCCCCACGGGCTGGAACTATGCAGCAGCTAAAACCTCGGAAATGTGAACCAGAAGATTTTCTTTCTCCTTAAGACATTTTCCCCGGGTATTTCTCCCCAGCAAATTTGAGCCAATATACTGTACTTTTCCATAGACTTGAAGTATTCTATAATTAAAATATACAAATTATCTGTTTTTTTCTCTAAAACATATTTAGAGATCCATTATTTTATTATAAAACTCTCAGAAAATTAGTTCTTAATTCAATGCTGCCTCACAACCTTCACACAGTGCTATAAAACTGGAATGCAATACAGTCCTGGTTTTCTTTCTGCCAAGAGACACATTTTATAAGATCTTGACGTGAGTTTGAGAGTGTCCTCTGCCAGCTGTGAAATGACAGAGTTAGTCTTGGTGTGGAAATTCCCAGCAGGACTGCCAGTAATTCGCGTGAAAGTGTGAGAACAGAGGTGATTCCTGATACCTGGAAGTGTCAGATGAGAAAACAAAGGTGATTGCACTAATAGGCTGCGACTCAGAAGCAACAAACACAGTATCATTTTTAAAGAGAAATACTCTATATGGAACTCCTTTTTCCTTCACTGTATTCTAAAGCCTTTCCAAATTCCACATCCTCTTATTTTAAAAGATCAAGTTTATTTCAAATTTAGCCCCCTCAGAAATGTAATGCAGTCCCTGAAGGCAGGATTTAAAGACATTTTTAAAAACTAGAGTTTGAAGGTCTTCTTTAATTTGAAAGCTCAGGGGAGCAGAAGCAGGTATGGACAAGCTGCTCTGAGAGCCAGTGAGAAAAAGCACAGAGCTCTGAGTCAGTTTCTTAAATTATAAAGGATAAATTATAAATGAGAAGCTTCTGACCAAGAACTTTAATTTTTTTTTGAAATAAGCTTATGATACTGATCAAATCAGTGTCACTAAATATCAGGCCCTTTTCATAATTTCTGTTTGAATATTCATACCTCTTACTGTAATGGGAATGCTGTGAGGGTGGTGTGGGGTTTGTGTATGTGCGTGTCTGTCTGTCTGTCAGCTTGTTGTTCGAGCACTATCTTGCAGACTCATTTTTAGACTGGGCTACTGTCAGAATCAAGCACAGCTTTTGCTCTTCCTTTACTTCAAGAAGGTGGAAAGTTAGTGCTGGACCCACGAGCTTTGAGCAGGGAAAGAGCTAGTGACTGATTTTCCCAATGTGACAGCCGACTTTGGAAACGCACGTTTCAGTGTCATGACCTTGCGTAGGGAGTCGGTGCTGTCCCTGTGTTTGGGGTGCAGTACTGGAGGCGGTTGCTCATCCTACCACCTGTGAACTTGGGAGAGAGTGTCTCTAGGCAGTACATGGTTCCTCCTTTCAGGCTCCACAGGGCACACGCTAGGGAGGAGAGGGCACCCTGGGAGCTGGGTTTCACGGTGAGGGTGGGCTGCAGATGGGGCCAGCCGGGGCCCCTGGAAACCTGAAGGTCTGCAGGGAGTGAACATGGCGCTGGCCAAAGCAGCTTGGCTTTGGTTTTCCCCGGAAGACCGAGTAGCCATTTCATAACAGGATTTCTGTTAATCTGCGCTGAGCTTCTGTAGAGAATTCAAATATACATAAGTATATAATTAAATCTTAAATCCTGAGTGGTGCTTCACTTTTGCCCAGGAAGTGGAAAGCTGGAAATGGCACCGTTACTACTCCAGCATCAATGAGAAGAAGACCCAAAGCTGTCACGTTGTAATTCTCCTTCAGTCCCACCAGGGAGAGGGTGGAGACGAGAAGTATCCCGAAGTCCAAAGAAGTGGCCCGCATCTCTCCCAAGAGACAGAAGAGGAGCAAGGCACCCATGGAAAGACAAATCAGCCGGAAGGACAGGGCTAGCTGCAGGCCGCTGCGGGCCATCCTACAGGACGCAACCTGGGAGCTGTGCACGTGAGTCCGCACGCAGTGAGGTGCTGGCTCTGTGTCTCACAGACTTACTCAGGACCCGTGACTTGGGAGAGACCGAGGCTGCAGTGGACACAGGCCCGCAGGAGAGCAGTACTACTGCTGTGGAAACTGGTGCGTTCCCAAATATAACAGGTTCAAAGCAGTCTGAGTGGAGGAGCCAGACCCTGTCTCCTGCCAGCCAAGGTGCAGACTCACTTTAGCGGAGGAAGCACCGAAGCAGCTGTAGCGAAGGGCAGGAGCGGCTGAGCCCATCAACTCTCTCTCACTGTCGGGCTGGGGCAGGAGCTGCTCTCTCCCAGGACACACCAAGGACGCAGGACAGGATCGGGCTGCCGTAGAAGAGGAAACACACCAAGACATCTGCACCACTGAAGCCAAGCACACAGGGATCGTCTGAAATCGACACCTCGCTGGGATGACGGAGAGCCCTCCCCCGAACCTCAGCAAGGTGAAAGTAACCCTAGCAGCAGCCCAGGCTGAGCTGAGTGGGAGAGGAGGCTGCGCAGCCTCCTGAGGCACAGGTGTGCAGGGAGGGCTCAGACTGAGGGGCTCAGACAGCGAGGAAAACCTCAGCACTTTGGCATAACCATAAACCCAGGCTTCTTCAGCACACACAGTAACCATAGCAACAGCAGAGCCCAAATTCAGGGCGACTCTAACAACACTGACTTGACTTGCTGTCTGACAGCCTGAGAGGAGAAAAATAGGCCCATTCCCAGAGATGCGTATTCTTCACACCGGTCCTTACTGTTGTACACACGGAAGTCACTATTTAATCAAAATTTATAAAAAAAAAAAAAAAAAGCCGAGGAAAGAAAAATTCTACTGTAGGACACATACAAGTCATAAAACTCAGAGGTGACCGATGAGTTCTATCAATTCAATTATTTTTAAATCTATAGTTGATTCATTTTCGAATCTAGTGGAAGTTGAATACATTTAAGTGCAGGTGGAAGATTTACATAGAAATAGAAAATGGGAAATAATATCAAATATAGAAATAACGGGAAAAAAGCCAGAGTTGGGTGGTTTCTTTGTTAGGCTGAACAATAGACTTAAATCACTGAAGAAAAATGAGTACACTCAAAGATAAGAAAATGCAGATTATGCAAATTGAAATAGGAGAAAATAGAGGATGAAATAACAAGAACTGAGCTTCTCTCTGACACACAAGAGAAAATATCAGTCTTAAAAATGAGTAATTATTATCTCAAAAAGAGAAAGAATGAAGAGAAGAATTGAGAGGGGAAAAAAAATTGGAATTTTCCCAAAATAACAAAAGCTCCCAAACTATAGAAACATAAAGCTGGAGGACAACCCAAAATTATCCAAATAAATGAAAATAAAAGCACCCAAATCTATAATAGCCAAACTAGATATAAATAAAGATAAAATATAAAAGCAGCCAGAAAACAATGACAAGGAAACTTCAGACAGACTGCTAGAAACTAACCACTCAGCCACAGAGAAGTACACTATGCTGATCAGTGTGGACTGTGTTCCATGCATCTGAAAAGGCTCAGTGGATCAAAACAACAGAGTCATAGTGAAGATATCAGCTAATCATGACACATTTAAAGTAGAAATTTAGAGCTAAAAGACATGTGGAAATTCTCACATATTTGTCAGTTAAACACACAATTCTAAGTAAATCATTATCTCTAACCACAAAGTAAACTGCGAAATTATGAAATACTTTAAACTGAGTTAAAGTGAAAAATGACATATCAAACTTGTGATATATTCTGATGGAAAAAATAAAGGTCAAATTTAAGCATCAAATTTTTATATTAGAAAAGTATCTCAACAAACTAGAGTTTCTACTCGTGATAAAAACGGAAATGTCAAATGAGTAGATAGAATTATTAGAATATTAACCAATGAAATTGAAGATAAAAATAGTAGGGAAATGTGTGAAACTAAAGGGGGATTCTGAAGAATCCACAAATGTCAAAAGATTAAAATAAAAATATGGTAGTATATTTGATAAAGGAGTTTCAACAATTTCTTAAAACATAGACTAGCAACTTTCAGAAAAAAAGTGTACTAAGTTGTATATACCTGTTAAAAACTTAGTTAAAAACTAGTTTAAAAACCAGTTAACTTAGTTAAAAACTAGTTTTTCTACAAAAAGAGTGGCAAGGAGATAGACTGTAAGTTCTACCAAACAACTAAGGAGGAAATTCTAACAATTCTAAACAAATTCACAAGAAAATGAAAGGAAAGAAATGTTCCCCTTCTTATTTTATGATGTCAGAATTACCTTCAGGTTGAAAACAGGCAAAGACATTATAGCAAAACAAAACTGAACAAAACAAAACATCCCAAAGCCTACATGCCAATATCCATTTGGAATGTAACTGGTAAAATTCTGTCCTATTAAATCTGCCAATATATATCCATCATGATTAAGTTTGGCTTTAAAAATCAATTAATGCAAACATCCATATCAGTGTATGAAAGAACTACTCCATGTCTTATACAAATATTGATCTAAGGTATAGGGAGGATAGATCTAAATGTAAAATATAAAACTGTAAAACTTATAGGAGATAATATAGCTAAAATATTCATGTAAGATTGGTTGATAAATTCTTACTTCATATCAAATGCATGATTCATAAAAAAAATAGTTCCTATAGCTCTATAGTTACTCCACATATAAAGATAGAAAGGACATTATATTTCTGTAGGCCTACAATAAAAATATCTTGTATCTATGATTTATACTCATCTAGGTTCATATAAAGATGGATGGGTAGGTTCATATAGAGATAAATAAAAATCTGATGAGAGAAATCAATAGACAACTAAAAAGTGGCGCTCTACTTAGCTGCAGACAACATGGTTCCTCGATTTATGATATAGTAACTAGAAACACTTTAGAAAGTGAGGACAGATCTGAAGAATGTACACTGCAACGTTTCAGGATTTACAGTCAGCTAATGGGGGAACACCCTGTGGATAACCTACAAGCCAATCAAAGATGCTGAGCATTGTTAGTTACTGGAAACATACAAGCTACATGACAGGGGAAGCAACAGAGACAGAGAGGCAACATCAGGTGTAGTAGAAGGTATGAAGCAGCAGGAATTGTTAGTCACCGTGCGTGGGATGCAGGTGCACAGCTGCTTCGGAAGGATCTACTCTCCAGCTGAACACAGGTGAGAATCCATCAGTCCAGCAGTTCTGCTCCTAGAATCTTTTTGTTGTTGTTGTTGTTCTGGGGATTGAACTCAGGACCTTGCACTTGTGAGGCAAGTATTGGAATTACATGTCCATTTAGCTGAGCTAAATCCTTGGCTTGGCTTCTAGGGTTTTGTGCTGCAAAAGAAGCATACATGCTCACATAAGATCTTACACAGGAATATTTAGAGTAGTTGTATTCATTACTGCCCAAAACTGGTATGATGAAAAGTTCTATTAACTTGTAAAGGGATAAACAAATTGTAGACTGTCCATTCGATGGTATACTAGAGAAAAATGAAAATCAAGGAAAATGTATTTCAAAGTAAAACAGATTACAGTGAGTAGAAAAATTCCTAAGTGAAATATTGAAAAATCTATAACTCCATTTACATTTATCTGACTGTGTTTATCAATTTTCTGTTTTAATAACAAAATGCTTGAAGAAATCGTTTCATAACAGAGAAGGTTTATTCTGGCTCACATTTTGGTCAGCCCATGATCAGTTAGTCCTGTTGTACTAGGGAAGTTAAAGACAGTGTAAAATAGTCCTTCGGGAAATTGAGAGAGAGAGATGAAAGGAAGGAGGGAGGGACAGAGGTAGGACAGTTGCCTCTTGCAGAGAGAGGTCAGGTGGTGGAGCAGGTGTCAGGGACAACAGAAGACTTGTGGGACCTCAAGGTCCCTGTCAAGATGCAGTTGCACTACACAGAGACAAGTGTGATGCTTTTTCCTGTAGTTTGTCTCAAGTGTCTTCAGATAGACAAATTAATAGTCGAGTTCACCTGTGTGTGTGAATCTTGCTTATATTCTAGTAACTGGGTTCAATCCCTGATCCTGAAAGTAAAGACTCAGTTGTACAATTCATCCAGCTGAGGAATCCACATGCTTTTCTTTTTCCAGCCAAGACTGGGAAATGTGTCTTTCACTTCAGTTCTCCACAGTTTAAGTCGTGTCCAACAATTTCCTGCCCGCTGTGAGAGACAAGTGCTCACTGCTGGATCGGTTCGGTTCCCACACGTGGAGCACTTCCAGCAGAGTCACAGGGATTTTCTAATCGTATCTCTGACAGCGCTTTGTACTCCAGTGTGGAACCTGTTATTATCTGCTCCGGGCAGCTCCATGCTCCTCACATCATGCTCTTTCCAAGCTGTTTTGAATTTTCTCCAATTATGTAACAGGTTCCAGTTTTACCTAGTCACTTTTAATCTTTCTTATAGAATCAGAAAGACTGCACATCCTATCTCTCTAATGGCGATTATTTGGGGCTCACAAATAGCTCTGGCTCAGGAGCTAGGAATGGAAGTTCAGGGAATGATCTGGTGTCCATGGGAACAGTTGTGCATTCCCAACATTCTCTTCCTCCTCCCCAGGGATCCTGTGGTTAAACGGTGAGATAAACTGTCAATGCACAGGATGAATGGAAAAGGCTGAATTTCCAGCCCATGTGGAAAAGGGGCCAGAGGAGCGCTTGACCTGAACTGTACTGTTAGCGGATGTGAGAAAGGAGGCTTTGCAGTGCTCAGGCCGTGATCAGTTGAAATGTGCTTCTCACCTGAGCCATTTTAGTGTTTAGGCTGTAGAACAACCTGCTAGGTCTGCTGCTCACATACAATGGCATAGTCCAGTGGTTTTCTGAAAAATACTCTTGGGGATCATGACACACACAGCCCCATATCACTCAAGAAAGCTGTGCAGAAAATACACTTGTTTTGCTGCTGAAGTTCTCTCACATTGTTCTCATTTTCCACCAAAAGCTTTCACTCACTCAAGAATGAAATACATAATACTCAAGAGAGAGTGCCTGTGGACCTCTCAAATGCTGAGAATGAGACTGTGGACAGCTAAAATTTAAAAAATAGGTTGCTTTTCAATTTTTATTTGTTTTAAATCCTTCAATAGACATAAAATTAAAATGCTGTTAGAGGAGAATATATTATATATTATATATTATATTATATTAAATAATATATAATATATAATAATATATAATATATAATATATATATTATTATAATAATATATTATATATTATATAATATTAATAATAAATATTATATTATATAATATAATAATGCATGATATAATATATATTATGCATTATTAATCATTCCTGGAGGCTTCAAATGTGGCTTGTATGATGCCAACTTATGTAAATACATGTTTAAAAGGATATCAAATAATACAAAAATAAAATTTTCAGCCAATAATATTCTCTTTTCATTACTCCATGAAAATTTTAAGGCTAAAATTTTACAGAGTTGAAACATAAAGATTAAATTTCTGCCTTTATTGAGTAATAGTCACAATCAACTGTATGAATTTGCACTATTTATGTATCAGGAGATGAAAGTATTTATATTTTAAAGCTAATGAAATCTTTAATTAAATTGCATTTCTTTGTTATTTGGTTTTTGTTGGGGCTTATCATGCTATCACATACAATCTTATTGTGTCTCTTATTTGGTTTTTATCATACTGTGATGTTCAAATATTATGAAGTAATTAACCTGCAAAATAAATTATTTGCATTCTTTGGTAACTCATAAAATATTTATTGTCTTCAAAATATTCCCTTTAGTCCTATTTAATTGAAATTAGAAGAGGATATTGCAGCATCTACAGAAACCTGTGGAACTGTGTAGTCCACTGAATTATAATATTGAAAACAATGTACTTTGCACATCTGCTTATTTTACCTTTTAACTATGTGTATTAAATGCTGTTTAACATCTTCCTATCTGTAACACAGTACCACTTGGCTCAATGCTTACACAGTCATCTAACCTAATACTTATTCTGTATGATCTTTTCAACTTTTGCTAGCGATCAAGAATGAACATTGCCTGTATAAATCTTAGCTGGGTGTTGGGGTGCCTTTAATTTCAGGGCTACAGAAGGCTGAGCTGGGAGGATCTAAAGTTCATCTCCAGCCTAGGAAACTTAATAATACTTTGTATTATAAAAAGATGGGGGAGGGCCTTCTGCTAGGATTGTAGCTCAATGTGAAGGCCCCAGGCTTAGTGTCCTGAATACCAACATGGTGTGTGTGTGTGTGTGTGTGTGTGTGTGTGTGTGTGTGTGTGTGTGTTTACTGTGCATCCATTTTAAAACTTTACTTGCTTTTATCTGTTTGAACACCTCTCAGACCTTGGCCACTGAGTGCATTTTTCTTGCATGATTTACTGGACAACATTTCAGAAATCACTTAGGTTCCAGCAATGTGGTTCACTCCTTTAGGACAAGGAAGCAGAGCTAGAGAAGACTTTCGTTCATGACTGGGACAATGCACCAGTGGCCCTGAGTGTGGTGAGTGTGTACAATGAGTGACATGCAATGACTCTGCGTCCCCATCTTGGGCCTGTGGGAGAAACTCGATATTCATTTTCTAGACCTTGTCAGCCTTTGTCATATAGACATGTTTTTTCTGGAATTTGTTTTAATCTCAGAACCTTCCACGGATTTGGAGTACAATTTCACTGTATAGCAACCCTTCTATTTGCAATATTATTAGCCCTTGATTTACAACTGCTGTGAAACTGGAGAAATTAGGTACTTGTCACATCCTGGCATGAACGTTCTGTGCCAGTACGCGTTGTTTATTTGGCACTGCACTACAAGCAGAACTTCCTTAGGCTGATCATCTTTGATTTGCTGCCTTTGAGGTAAAATGATTACTTTGGTATTTGTCATTTTGGGTGTTCTCGGAACCTCCAGGAACTAATTAATGACAAGTAGTGAGGTCCTGTTGTATATAGATTTGTTTTTTATTTTCCTAACTTAACTTTGATCCATATAACCACCCCTTTGACTGCTAGAGGTCCTCTACTGTTTTCTTGGTGAAGAACAAAATACCCACAGGACTCACAACTTTGGTTTCTGCAGCTGTCAAAGGCCTCACAAAGGGCATGAATTCATTCTGCTTTCTGAGGTCTGGGGTGAGCAAACCAGTCTCCCAGGGATGAAACCAGTCATTACGTTCCAGCACCTTCATCTCTACTCCATTTTCAAGCTGTCATAATAATGATACCACATTATTTTCTACTCATTGTCTCCTACTCAAAAAATTTCAGTGTTATTCTAACATCTACCAAAGTAAGGAGAAACACGGTTTATAAAAGTGCAATCTTGCCCATTTGTGCCCACGTGTGTGAGGTATAAACAGCATCGGGGCGTGATGCTTTGTCCCCACACCTCTGTGGCTTCAGTCTGGAACCTCTCTGCCCTCCAAGCTTCTTCCAGTCTCTCTGTCCATCAAATTCTCATCCATCAAGAAGCTTTACAACAGCCCCTTAAACTTTTATAATTCTCTCATTCATGTGTATGTTCTGCTTGGATTATATACATGTTAAAGTTCGGTCCTTATTTTGAGTTATCTCAATTCACTATTCTTAACAGAAACACAAAATAAAAAAATATTTAGCCTTTGTTATGAAAAAATAATTTGATGCTATTACTAGGAGGAAAAATTCACAAAATAATTTTTAGAAAATAAGAAATAAGTAACAGATAATTTCAAAAGTGTTGGGACTGGGATTTAGCTCAGTGGTTCTGGCACCTGCCTTGCAAGCACAAGGTCCCAGGTTCGATCCCCAGTAACCATATACAACAATGCTGGGCATGGAGACTCATGCTCACCAGCAATCAGTACCATGTAGCACAATGCTGGGACTGGTGGCTCATGCTTGTAATCACAACACTCAGAAGGCAGAGGCAGGAGGGTTACCGTGAGTTTTAGTGTCACCTGGGCTACATAGTGAGCTCAGAGCCAGGCTGAACTACAAAATGAGACCTTGTTTCAAAAAAAAAAGTATCAAACATCTAGAATTTCTAAATGGCTAGTCTAAATTCCAGTGTTGTTGGAGATTTATTCTCATTAATATCTGATTAACAATATAGTCTTATAAATTTGTTGACTGGTGGATTTTGATACCTACTGCTCAAACTTTTATTAAAGTTAAACTTTTCCTTCAATTAATAATACATTTCCTGCCACTGAGAACAGTTCAGGTAGTCTAATTCTTGTTAAGTACTGCTTTGCTTTCACAGGAAATGTAGTATATTAACCTGTGTTTGAAGTTTCATTAGCTATAAAACTCTGTCTTCACTTTTAAAATCAAATAGCAGATTGAAACCAAATCTATCAGTACAAAAAATTCATTTTTCTTCTAAATACCAAGGAAACAGTGAGACAAAACTCAGTGAAACTCCTGCAATGGAATCAAAGCCTGTTTTTTCTTTATAATCATCTACATAAACCAAATGAAGCAAGTTCATGAGAATAATACCCGAATAAACCATATCCTGCATGGGTTATATATCATTGAAATTCCCTCCAGTTTTAAAATGACAATTTAATTGAACAATTTTTGGTTGTGCAGTTTATCAGAGGCAGCAGTAAGATAGCTGTTTCATTCTGCTTGGCTTCTCACTGGGGTGAAAGAAAAGGAACGCTTGAGGGGGAGTCAGTGTGTTTCTACAGAAATGTTGGCAGAAATAGAAAGTGGGGGATGGAAAATTACTAGTTAGGTACTGTACATCCTGTTTGGGAATAAGGTCTTCTTTCACATTGCGCATGAATGTCAGCAGGAGTCTCCCTTCCCATAAATATTCTCTCAAATAATCTCAGTACATTCTGAAATTCCATTCAATAAACAAGTGGTAACATATGAGCTTTAATACAAGGTATTTCTGTGTGCTAGTTCTTCTAAATCTTCCTGGGTTTTTCTCTAGCTTTATTACTTCATACTGAATGTCTAGATGCAATTTGACTATTTCTATTGTTAGGGCCCTTTTCAAGATCAATAAATTCATACTGCCCACTCATTGATTAATACTTATCATCTTCAAATAAATGTTCACAACTAAACATTAAAATAGGAGAAAATCATCTGTCCTTCATTAAAATAGATTTCAAATATGCATACAAAATACTGAATCATACTGTAGTATAAGCATTTATGATCTACTGTAAAATACACACACTAAAGTGCTTGATGCTGTACATATTAGGTATATAGGCAGATGCTGCCTGCATATGTAAACTGGTTTGGAACATTAATTTGACTCAGTTTTCATATAATTAATTTTTCTAAATTAGATTACAGTGAAATGCAAAATACATTGAAAGACTGAAGCCATCTGACAACAATAATGGAAACAATACATTGTTTCTCTACATGTGTAGCCATCCACTGCGAATGGTTGACTCAGAGCACACAGTGGTCCATGGATTTAGCAAGAAAAAGCTCCAGGCTTTGGCTGGAAGCTAATGAAAGATGGAAGTAACTAGTAAATGAGAAACTGCAAGAGAGAAAGTCTGGATGTAGCATGAGATTTATTAGTAAGATAAGTACAGGCCAAGAGGAAAGTTAACAAAATGAAGATGGGGCTGGAGCTAGATTAGGGCTGGGGACTAAGACAATGAGCTCCTTAGTAGGAGTAGAAATTTACCTGGGAGAAGTAAGGGCATCCAGGACTAGAGAAGGAATATACGGAAATTTACAATTTCAGGAGAAACTGAACACAGACCATTTGTACATTGGTTTTATAGAACATGGCACACATGTTTCATTTTCAGATTTAGGTAACTATTTGATATGAGTTTTGTTTCATTTGAGAAAGAAATATTTTAAAACTGAAATTAACAACTTTACTTTCAAAAAAATCATTGACATTTTTTCTTATATTAGAGGTGAATTTATAAGTACATGTGCATATCATAAAAAGTGTATCTAATTATTTGGATTATAAATTACTGTCATTATTCAATATATATGAAAGACATTTTTCATGAATTCTGAAGTTCTAGTGGTCAACCGAATTTAAATTTTTCAGATATCATTCTCAAAATCCATAATGACTGCTAGGAAAATGACACAACTTGCATCTGCATTGTTTGCAGAATCCCTGAGAAAACCACAAGTCATGAAGCACATAGGAGAGACCGCATAGGTTCTGACCTGTCAGGCCTGAGACTGGTGGAGGCCGCCAGCCTTGATATCAGATACAGATGCACCCCAATTCCTCCCTCATTATGATAAATCTGCAGTGGTTCAAAATCAAACGAGGGCAGCTGGGGAGAAAGGAACCCCCTCCGTTGCTGGTGGGAATATAGACTATGCAACCACTGTGGAAATCAGTGAAAGATGGGTTTAAAGATGGGTAGTTGACATGGAGTGGAACAGAGAGTCTCAGACATCACATAATGGCAGAAAATTCTTCAAAAAACTAGGATGACAGGTCCTATTTGACTCAGATATTTTAGTGCCGAGTATGTTTCTGAAAGAATTAAGATCATCATCCTTCAGTGACATATATGCACCCATATTTATATAGTAGCTTAGTTTGTAATAGTTCAGTCTTGGAAACAGATCGAAGATCTATCAACTAATCAGTTCATAAAGGAGATGAGTTTTTCTTTTATAAAAAGTATTACTCAGCCAGAAAGAATGATAAATTGAAGGCATTCATAGCTAAATAGATGCACCTGGAGACCATACTCATAAATGAAATAAATAAGACACATATGTACAAATATGATAATTTCTCTGGGGGGGGAGAAATTGAAAGTGTAAGTTAGGCCCCAAATGTATGATAGGTATTGTGAAATAGGAAGAAAATGTTCAAAGGGAAATGGAAACTGAGTGGGGGCAGAAAAAAGCAAAGAAGGGAAAGAAAAAATTTGACGGTAAAGAGAAAAAAATGGAAATAAAGCTGATATATAGGGGGTGGAGAGTTGAAGGGAGGGCAGGTCAAGGTGCTCATTTCCCTCATTGAAGGTATCATCATATCTCTACCTCTCTGTATAATCTTTCTATTTGTAGTATATTTTAACTACCCAGCAATTTATAAGACAGAGATGTTCATATTTGTGTTCATGCAAGAAATTTGAGAATCATGACAATGAAGATAACGTGTTGACAGTGAACTTGTCACTCAAGACTCTTTGGAGAGACAAGTCCTTGTTCTTCCCACCTTGTCTGGCTTATGTTACAAACTTATGTACCAAGAGCACCAAACATAGCTCATGTGCTGCTGCAGCTGTAAGGAATGTTGTAAATGACAGGAAAACTAGAGGATATTTCTGATAGGTTATTTTCTGCTACGGAATGGAAGCATGCATTGAAATGTGTGGGTCAGTAGTGTGTGTGTATGTGTGTATACATACATGCATCTCAGGGAAAATGAGAAAGTCCTCTTGATTTAAAACCTATTTCATTAGTAAATTTTTATAGAAGTGGAGGTTTTGTACTAGAAGAGAAGAAAAGAAGATCACTGTTTATCTCAGGCTGAGCTGCATAGTACACTGGACAAGCTGATGTTCTTTTCACTGCACCATTTGCACTCCGAGGGGTGGAGCCTGGTGATATGTGACTATAGATGCAACTAGAAGGGAGCAAACACTAGACTGATTCTTCAGGACCTTACTGGGCCAAAATACCAGGAGAAACACTTGAACACAAGCTAAGCTGTGACTTCTGCTCAGTGCATTTCATGTGAAGCTTCCAGTTCTGCTCCCAGCAATGATGCCCTCTGCTGAGTGTGACTGAGGCCTGAGGGTGTTAACTTCGGGTTCCTAGGGTCTTACTATCCTTCAATCTGCTACAATCCATTCATATTTCAGAAGCTGCAGACATCTTATTGCTTGACTTGCTCAGGACATGAAGCTTTCCTATTTTGAATTGACTTAGCTTTCAGAATTCATCTTAGAATCAAGTTTACACTCCACTGATGCTTATATTTTTGTTTGGAATATTCTTCAAGAAATCCAGGGTCATGCTCACGCATCTGTCC